>CAUYPK010096498.1:0-42434 GCA_963574355.1 Loris lydekkerianus
CCCCCCCCCCCCCCCCCCCCCCCCCCCCCCCCCCCCCCCCCCCCCCCCCCCCCCCCCCCCCCCCCCCCCCCCCCCCCCCCCCCCCCCCCCCAATGTCTCCAGACTCTGCCATTCCGCACCCCTGCCCCTCCAGGTATGAGTAATCCTCCCACGCCAGCCCTGAATGATGAAGAGTGTCACCTACAGCAACAGCCTGGGGCCTTTGTTGCCTGAGTGACAGGGCCATCCACAAATCAAAAGGAAGACATTAATCTTCATTACTCATCCTTTCCTGTCTCATACACAATGCTCAGCTTGCCAGGGGGCGGGAAAGCGACTGCCCGCTCCCACTATTGAAGATTAGCAAACAGAATTATTGTCCTCAACAAAAGCCCACGATTGTTAAGGGTGAGGAGCAGCTCATTCATGTGCATCTCCAGCAACCACAGAGAAGGGCACCCAGGAAGCAGGCATGGGAGCCAGATCAAGACGCCCCAGAAGAGGGAGCTCTCGCCCTTGCCTGTCGCATCCATGGTGCTCAGCCGGCGGGAAATCTAATCTGTACCGACTCTTGAATGTACTCCCTCAAGTCAAGGTACAGAGGTGCTGGCCAGCGTTCAGCCCAAGGACAACTGTTTAGGACAACTGCCCAGAGGGCCTGCTTCTCCTTCAGCCCAACCTAAGTGTAGATGCTGAGGTAACCAGCCTAGCACAGACAGCAATGCCTGGCCGGAGAACAAACCGGCAGGCGCTGGGCCTCCCTCCTGCCCGTTTCTCCCCCCTCCCTCATCCCTGCCTCCACATGCCCTCAAATGAAGCTTGGAATTTGCTGCCCTCCAGCCTGCAGTCTGCCCAGTATGGCCTGAACCTTCTAGAACCCCCACCAACTGGGCTGTCCCGCACCCCGACTCACACTGCACTGTCAGGTACGCCGAGGCGGAGGGGGAGCGCCCCAGACTGTTGCTAGGGACGCAGGTGTACTTCCCTGCATCTTCTGGCTTTACCCGGAAGATGATCAGGGTCCCATCGATCAGGATTCGCACCCTCAGCTTCAGGTCGCTGCAAAGCATGTGAAGAAAATGGGGGGAGGTTGTTGACAGGTAGGAGATGAGGGTCCTGCCACAGCAAGGTAGCAATGGGTCACCCAGACCTCATGCCCCTGGCATTCCCAGGGCCCCTCTCTCAAGGCTCCTCCATGCAGACTCTGGCCTCAGCGTGTGGGACACACAGTCTGAACCACCTGCCTGTCCCGCCCGGAGGCCTTGCCCCCAGGGCCTGGGCAGGGACCCCTGGGAGAGGGGCAGCCAGGTGCTCACTTCTGGAAGTAGACGTTCTCGTCCTGCCAGTACCAGGTGTAGGTGAGGTTGCCGGGATACGCCTCTGCCCGGCAGGTGAGCAAAGCGTCCTGGGATATGTTGACAGTGATGTTCTCAGGAGGGGAAACAATGAAAGGTGGCCCTGGGGAGAGCAAGGAACAGACATCACCTGCCTCATCAGGGAAGGCAACAGCCCCAGCCTCCCAGGAAGCTCTGAGTGCCCCAGGAAGAGGCACTAGGGACAGCACAACCCAGGCGGTCAGCATGGAGACCTTTCCACACACTGTCTCTTGGAATCTGCTCCACCCCACCTGCTGCCACACCCACGACCCCCAGACCAGCCATCTCTCCGTCTCTCCTGCACACCCATTCCTGTCCTCCCTGCTCCCAGAGACACACAGGAGGGACAAAGGCCACTCCTTTAAAATCCAGAGCAAGGAATGATCTTGTCTCTGGAAGAATCAGAGCCTGGTGCTGCCTGCCAGCCGGAAGTCAGGAGGGCAGCTACGGATGCAGAGGCAGGGCAGGGGGCAGAGGCTGCCGTCCAGCAGTCCCTGGTGCTGGCTCCTTCCCAAGGGAGCAGTGTCCATCCAGGCTATGAGGGACCTCTGGCCCCAGCTATGGCTCAGCACTCAGAGCAGCAGCAGAAGGAGCATGTAGCCACCGCCATCCTCCCCTTGTGTTCCTCTAGCAGGCAGGGCAGAGACAGGCTCTGCACAGACCCCTTCCTTCAGACCCTGCACCACCCTGGGCAGTGCCCAGCCCCTCCCGGGGGACTGGCATCTCCGGGTGCTGACTGCACAGACCTCAGCTCTGCCAAATGCCCTCTGGGTTATTTAACTGTCTGGGCTTAGACGGGACTCCTCTATTTATTGATGCCATCACTAATGGATAGATGACCCAAGGGAGGGCTCCTCTCCGAGGTAGGTGGAGGCATGGCAGGGATGCTATCTGGACAGAGGGAGAAACCAGAAACCCAGGCAGCACAGTGGCTGCCTGCCACACTGTCATGCCCGGCCACAGCTCCTGGGCCCTGCTCTTTCCCAGGCAGGCCTGTGCGGGAGCAGTAAGGTTTGGCACATGGCACACAGGAGGCCCGCCTGCATCTCCACCCCACCCCCTGCTGTGCCACATATGGCCAAAAAAAAACACCCTCCATAGCTCAGCTGGGCCGAGGTCCCCACAAGAGCCTGAGTAAACACTCTACCTTGGACCAGCAGGTGGGTTGTATGGACAGCCTCCCCCTGGATGCTGTATGCTCGACAGGTATAGGCGCCTCTGTCCTCCCGACTGACCGATGTCACTGTCAGGCTGCCGTCACTCACCTGGGGGCCAAGAATGGATGGAGCTCAGCACCCGAGCACCCACCCATGGGCCCTGCCGACATCTGAGGGACACAGGCAACTGGGGATGCAGAGGATAGGGGCCTCCTGGCCAGTCGCCCTCCTATGACACAGGCAGGCACCTGCAGCCATGCTGGGCTGCCAGCTTCTCACGTCCTCTGTGCCTGTGCACACTGTCAGTGGCCAGCTATACTGGGAGGTGGCCTTGGAGGGGAGGGACATAGGGAATAGTGACTGCCATGGCCCCAGCCCAGACCCACACTCACCTGGTACTTCCCACTAGCACCGAGGAGCGTCCCCTCCTTGAGCCAGGTGACAATGGGCTTGGGGTTCCCAAAAGCTGTGCAGGTCATGGTAATACTGCCACCCTCCTTGGCCTCAATGTACTGGGGGGGTGTTTCTGTAAAGGTGGGAGGGGCTGCAAAGGACAGCAGGATAGTGAAGATGGCATCAGCCACGTCGCTGCCCGCAGGCAGTACCCGCCCCAGTCGTAACCCTCACTGCACCTCCACCAGCATTGAAGGCCAAATGCAGTGGAGATACGGGACATCCTCTACCCTGAATGTGTCAGGGGCAGGAGAGACTCCTACTTCCAGACTCAGCCTGGCTGGGTCCAAATTCCACGCTGTCTCCAACTGAGTATCCCCAATAAACTAACGTTCGTAGAACATCTTCTACAGGAGACGCTGTGTTCAGTGCTAGAGATATAACATCAACGTGACAGCTTCCTGGTGGCCCTTTCCGGCTCACTTGTTTGCCACCAGCTGCCCAGCCGATCTGATCACCCCTTAGTCTTTCTCCTCAGGGCAATTCCTGATATACAGGAGCCCTTAATTCCTCAACCCCAGTTCACCCAGTTTTCCAGGACACTTGCCAGCTGAGCCCTATCCAGGCCTCACGCAGATCACAGGCCAAGACTACAAGGAGTCTTCCTTTCCCAGACCCCACAGAGAAAATCATCCACCTTCCTCCCTTTCTGGCTGCTGTGAATGGGACTGGACCACTCACCCTGCAGGCTCCTCCCTCCTAAGTCTCTGATTGGCCCAGGTTCTCTTCCCCCCCCCCCTATATTGGAGATATGATTAAAACTCCATCCTGTTTGGATAATCGGCTTTTAAGAGACTCATTTGCCTGAGCTGCTTGTAGAAGCAATCCGGTCAATCTTAACCCCTTGGACCATCAGTTCCACCGTCTTCTCGGTCTTCTGAAAAGACGAGGAGGCCCCCACTCCACAGTGCCAGCCCAGAGGCCCACAGCCCTGGGCTGGCACCCAAAGCTCAAACCCAGGTTCAACTGCGAGCCTGCCACTTGAGGTAGTCTCCAGGGAGGCTTCTCCAGGCTTCACCTAAATCGTCCACCCTCCAGAATTGATGTGAGGAATAAATGTTTGTGAAAAGCATCTTGTTAAATGCACACATACATAACATGTTGGTTATTCTGCCATTATTCCCACCAGCATGATCTTCTCCCCAGCAGTCCCTGAGGTGCCAATGGAGAGCTTTGGAAGGCGTTCCCCTTCCCCTCACAGCCTTGTCTAGAGCATAAGGCAGAGTGTGTCAGGCCCACACTCTTCACTGGGCTCCAACCACTGGCCTTCCTTGCCTTCCTCCAATGTGCCGAGAACTTCTGCCTCTGCTCTTGCTGTTCTTCCTGCCTGGAACACCATACCTGGACCTCACTTCTTTAATTCATATAAGTCTTTGCTAAAACACTGCCTGGTCAGCCCATCCATCTAAAACAGCATTCCAGGGGGGTGTGATGGCTCACAACTGTAATCCCAAGGAGGCCAAGGAAGGAGGATCATATAAGCTCAGGATTTCGAGACCAGCTTGAGCAAGAATGAGACCCCGTCTCCACTAAAAACAGAAAAATTAGCCGGGCATCACAGCTGGGTGCCTATAGGCTGCGGCAGGAAGATTGCTTGAACCCAGGAGTTAGAGGTTGCTATAACCTATGACGCCAAGGCACTGTCGCCTGGGCAACAGAGAAAGACTGTCTCTAAAAAATAAAATAGCATTCCATCATTCTCTATTTCCTTGCACTGTTTTATTCTCTCTCTCTCTCTCTCTCTCTCTCGCTCTCTCGCTCTCTCGCTCTCGCTCTCGCTCTCTCTCACACACACACACACACCCTTCCTACTCACCCTTCTCCTAGCAAAGCCCAAACCAAAGATACCCAGGAGGGACAAAACCTGCTCTTTTTAAGTCCAGAGCAAGGAATAATTTTGTCCCTGGAGGAATCTTACTGCTCACTAGCCAGAAGTTAGGAGGGGAGCTGGGCATACAGAGGCAGGGCCAGGGGCAGAGGGTACCATTCCCGTAGTTCCTGGGGCTGAAAAATATATATTTGTTGACTTCCACCTTATCTGTCTCTTTATTACAACAGTGGTTCCTCGATGGCAGACCCCTTCTGCATGCCCAGCTTTCAGCACAGTTCCCAGAGGCAGCAGCGTGCTCAACAGACATTTGTTGAGTAAGCAGATGAATGAAATGAATGAATAAATGAAGGTATACACACCCATCCACACCCCCAGACCAACATAAATGCAAACACAAAAAACTTTTTAAGAGCACAACTACCTTCAGCTACAATCCCCCCAAACCCATAGCCCAGCGTGGGCACACAATGGGCATGTGACAAGTGACCACTCACAGAATTAAGAAGCATACTTCATCATACCCAAAAATACAGACAAGACGCCTTCCCGAGAAAATCAACTCTCATCTGATATCTAAGAATATACTAAAAGTAATGGCAAAAAGTCCTTCTACATCCTTGTACAGGGATCCTGGAATCCTCCCACTGGGACACACATAGCATCTCCAAGATAGTTCCTGCTTCCCCCACCTGTCCCCTGAAATACAGTTAACACAGCCACGGCCCCAATTACCTCTGGTGTCAAGCTTAAAAGAAAAGATACTAAATTAAATTTACGTCCTAAAGTGACAAATTACTTACTAATTACATAATTACTTTATTATTTAGGTGCTAATCAGGAAAGTACTTTGAACAATTTCGAGTTTTCAGGAAAATAATGGTTTGACTCTCAATTATTTACAGAATTAGATGTTAGCTTGCCAGCTGCATCGCTGGGCTTAATTCTTTCTCACGAGTGCCCTATAATTAATAGTGCAGGTTAGAAATAGGCTGGCCTCTCCTCCGTGGAATTCACCAACCTAAAGCAAACCTCGGCTTGGGCTTTTCTGGTATTTTATATGTGATAAAGAAATAATTGGGTTTGTTTCTACCCAACTGGTCTTCAAAGAAAACACAGAAGGAAAAGGAGTCGATTTGTAATTCTAATTTTTCACTGGCCTTTCACTTTCCAAAGGTGATCCCTGCCAGAAAATGCCGACATTAAACATTCTAGTTGAGACGTGGTGGAATGCTGGCGCTCTGATTCTCTCCTTCAATAATGGGAATATTTATGCAGGAAGGAACCTCAGAACTCACGCAGAAAGGAAGGAGACAGAGAGACCTCTTTCACCTTAGGAGGGTCTGTTCTGCTCAGTTTGCAGGTGGGCTCCTTGATTAGGCAAAACGTGTTCAATCATCAGCCTGGGTTCTCTAGTCTGTAGCAGACAAGGTACCACCCTCAGCTTCTCTGTCCAACACTTCCTATGAACTTGCCCAAGCTTCTTGAAGCGCCGCACCATCCTTCCAGGCTTCTGGGCACATTGTACCCTCTGCCAGGAGTTCCCTTCCCACCTCCCACCTCCCACCTCCATCTAACTCCACACCCTGGCCAGGTCTCTGAGCAGAAGCCATTTCTCCAGAGAAGCCCTCTCCTCTGTGCTCTCAAAGCCATGTTGCAGCCATCTCCAGACTTGACTGTCTCTTGATGTCTCCCTAAGAGCCAGGACTATGTCAGGCCTCCTTCTGTGTGCTCTCCGCTGGCCACAGAGTGCAACATGCAAATGTGTGTTTTGTATAGATAATTATGGATGGATTCACAAGGACTTTTAAACTACCAAAGCCCTCTGCAAATTCCAGGCCTGACATCCCTGCTACCACTAGGTTTTCATCTGACTTTATTTTTTCCCCTCTTGAGAAAAAGGATGGCCAACATCTTGCACATAATTACCCACATGTAATTAATGTTCCAGACACCAGGCAAGACGTTTTCTCACATCACATTGCACTTAATCCTCACACCAGCCTTGCAAACAGGCATTGTTTTTTTTGCAGTGGAGGAAGCTAAACCTTAAAGAGGTAACTTGTCTTTGAAAGTCAATGTCGATGAAACAGTGAACACAGAGGAGGTTCACGAAGTAGACCAAATCTTTTGAGGATCTTGCTCCACGCTCACACCCCTCTAAGCAACAAGGAATTCCCAAAGAATCCCCAGTTCACACAAGCTAAGACAGAACACACAATTCCAAACTAAGTTCTCCCTGCCCGTCCTGTGTGTGTTCACTTTATACCCGGTGTCTCAGATTCCTGAAACGGACACAACCAGCCAGGGTGCTGTGAAAGGCAAGCAGGCAGCACCTCTAAAGACTTTCACCCCATTTAGGAAAGAGCACAGGAGCGAGGAAGCAACGTGGGGACTCCTGGCCTGGTGTTCACCTGGAGAAGCTTGTAGCAGCAAATTACCTTTCTAATTATACTTTGCTTGGGTTACTATTCAGATGAGTTTTCATTCCCTGCTCACACAACAGCTGGTATCAAAAGGGGCTGATTCAAAAGCTTGCTGGGTGGTAGGAACAACCCACCCAAGATTTAAAATATACCTCCAATCAGTCTGTTGTGACCGATGGACAAGCGCCAAGTGCAGCCCACATGGAGGACGGGCCAGGCAGCCTGGACCAACATGGATGTGGGGCCACCATCTTGGAGACCTCTCATCCTACAGGCCAGTGGTTCTATCCCCCCAGGACCTTGGAAGGTTCCTAAACCAGAAGGAGCCCCACTAGGTAAGGAGGGCAGAGCCACCCCGCAGGGGAGACCTATGTTGAGACCTTCCAAGCTGCATGGAGACAAGTTTTTCTCCTCCAGCCACAGCACCTCCAGTCTCAGACATCAGAGCCGGGAGGACCCAAGTGCACGTGGCACATGCAAGTGCCAATGCTGCGGAAGCCTCAGTAACTAGCACGGTGTCCGCAGCACAGCGGTGGCTGAACACATTTTTGTCATCAACTGTGTAAAGAAGAGTCTGGCAAAAAGCTAAAGCAAAACAAAATGGAAAACCCTGCCCCCCTCCCACTCCAGAGACCACCTCTTCGCGTTTTCTCTTCTAGCCTTTGGGCTCCCTCCTCCAGAGTGCCGCCGCCCAGGGGAGGACTCCCAGGGAGACCCCAAGGGCCCAGCCTCGGTGCCCTCACAGCTGTCCCGAGATTCAGCAAGCTCACCTGGCCCCTGGCCCTCACCTAGCAGTGGAAAAGCACCTGCACACAGCACAACTCATTCAGCCTGAGCTATAAATAGCTGATAGCCACTAAAACCACTGCTCCTCCCAGAATCCTCATACTTCGTTAGCTGGGAAAACCCATAGGAGCAGGGATGGTGTGTGGGTTTGCTCACCATTGTCTACCCATAGTCTGGGGTAGGGCTGGCCCACGACAGACCCTCAGCACGCTCTACTCAAAGGAATACACTTAACAAGAAGCCACAACATCAATCTAAGAAAACACACTAATGGTGGGACTGAGGGGGTTCAGCTGGCTATCGAGGCTGTCCCAAGGCTGGGACGTGATCTCAGCAGGGACCGATTTTGCTGTTCAAAGCCTCACCCTTCTGGTTTCAAGACAGAGCTTCTCTCTACAGACCTCTGGTGGCATCACAGGGCACAGAGCCACCCCTCTCGTGTAACCATGCTGAGCCCAAGGCCAGGACAGCCAAGAGAGCACCGGCTGGCGGCTGGCAGCTGGCAGCTCATGGGCCAAGACTCGGGCGCCCAAGCAAGGGCTTGGGGAAGGGACAGGGTGCAGTCAGGAGAGGGGCTTCCCCTGAACAGTCCTCAGAGATGTTCCATACGCACCGTTGATAGTGAGGTGGACCCAGCTCCCGTTGTGGAAGGTGTCATATTGCTGGTCCAGCATGAGCACTTTACACTCGTACCAGCCCTGGTCCTCGGAGCGAACCTGCTCCAACCGCAAGGATGCCTTATCATGGAGACTGGCCCGGCCTGGGGGAACAGAGTGGACAAAAGCCTCAGAGGCATCAGGGCAAGGCCAGCAGCTCCCCACCCCTACCCCAACCAAAGGCAGGAGACCCATCATAACCTTCATACCATTTCCCATGACAGCACCCCAGAATAATGGCTGGCACCCACCTCCAGCAGCAGATGGCAAAGAAAAGGCAATAGGCCTTGGCCAGGGAGTCACTCACCCTCCCCAGCTGGCCTCGCCCCAGCCACCAACAGCAATTCAATGTGTTTGGCACTGAGGACAGCCTCAGTTCCTTAGACACTCCCATTCTTTCTGGATCTCTTGGGACAAAGGTAAGGCATGATGGATACAGAGCCAAGAAGAGACAGAACAGAGAGAGCAGGACAGAGGATGCAAAACCAAGAGGACAGGGCCTCAATGGGCCCTGGAGCACCATCCCTGCCCCAGAGCTTCACCCAGCATCCTTCCCTACGGTGGGGGCTGTCCCATAAGTAGAAGGAAGGCAGGCTGGGGACCCTGAAGCTAGAGTCCCCTGCTAGTCCTGTTGCCGGTGCCAGAGAAACAACATATGCTATCAAAGTCCAGCAACTCCAGCTGCCGAGGGCAAATGGACCCAGAGCCGCCCTTCCTTAACGCCATCCTCACCCCCATTAGGGATATCTATCTATCTATCTATCTATCTCTCTCTCTCTCTCTCTCTCTCAGCAAAAAGGTAGTCAGAGGCACAGTAGGAGCCCCTTCCTCCGGGCAGTGGGGTGGAGCAGCCCTCAGGGTCAGCCCCCACCTTACCCACCCTTCAGCCCAACCCAATTATCACGCCCTCCTCTGCTTTCCTCCTAGTCTTGACACTGGCCATCAGCCTAAAACGCAGACTGTCAAAACCAACCATGGCCAAAAAGACAGCAAGAGACCCAGGCACAGGATAGGAAGCAAAATAGAAATGCAAGCGTTCTGAGAGAAAGGCAATTCCGACTCCGAGTGAGGATAAAAGTAAAGGGTTGCCAGCTCAGCACCCGTAGCTCAGTGGGTAGGGAGCCGGCCACATGCACCAGGGCTGGCGGGTTCAATCCCAGCTCAGGCCTGCTAAACAACAATGACAACTACAAAAAAAAAAAAAATAGCCAGGCATTATGGCAGGCACCTGTACACCCAGCTACTTGGGAGGCTGCGGCAAGAGAATCACTTAAGCCCAAGAGTTGTAAGTTGCTGTGAGCTATGATGCCACTGAACTCTACAGGGGCGACATAATGAGAAGAAAAAAGGAAGTAAAGGGCTGCTTCTTACCTGTCTCCTTCCTTCTTCTAAACCCCAGCACACACTCACACACACACACACACACACACACACACACACGCATGCACATGCCCCCACACCCACCTCCCCCCAGCTGGGGGCCAGGCAGCAGCACCACTGGTGGGACCAATGGCCAAACAAGACCCAGACGGGGCCATAAGGAAGCACATGTGGCAGAGGAGGCAGAGACCAGATGCCCGCCAGCTGCACAGACAGCAGGGGCCCAGGAATGGGAAGGCGCCCCAACTTCAGAGCCAAGAGGAAGGGATGGGCGCAGCCAGACAGAGCAAACTCTGCCCTGCCGCCATAGCCACACACGGCACATGGTGGCAGCGCTGGCTCAGCTTCTCCCTGTCACGAGCTGCTCTCCCGCTGTCCTTGCTCTCACCCATGCGGCTTCTCCAGCCCCTAGGCCATGCGGTGTGGGAGGGCTTTATGCCACCCCATGTTCCCTCTCTTCCCACTGTTTAATTAAAGCCTACTAAAGTACAAAGGATGGAAGGAAAGAGACAGAGACTGGAAGAACAGAGATAGCAGCAGTCAGGAAAAGATAAGCAGCAGCCCACGTGAGGGCGAGGAGCCCGCAACCTCCTGGTGACCACTGGAGCCAGGCAGAAGGCACAGCAAGCCAACGCCCAGAGCTTACCTGCATACTCAGGGTCCACGTGGGGCGGGTAGTAGCCAAACTTGATGAAGATAGGGATGGGGACCCCGAACTTGAACCACTCTACGACATAGGGTGGGGGCTGTCCCGTCACCGGGTGGATTACGTCGCATCGCAAGACCACACCCTCGCCAGCTCTTGCAGTCACAAACTCGGGTTCCTCTCGCAGGCCGTGGGCACCTAATGGGACAGCCAAGTGGGACACTGAAAGCAGCTGACAAAGAGACCCTGCCTTGGCAGCCACATGTCCATGTCACAGGGCTGCTCCCCACTCCTCACAGCTGCCTTCCATTCACTCATGTCCCCCCATCCTGCCCTCCTCAGAGGGTCCCAAATGCACCCCCCCCTTCTTCACCCCTCTGTTCACACCTGCCCTTGCACTGGGGGCCCAAACACTCACAATCCTGGGGGCTAGGGAAGGAGGGAGGAGGGAAAGGGAAGCCATTCTCTTCAGTCCTGCCAGCCCCGCAGGTATAATCATGCCCCTTCCTCCCTCTGACGACCCCCTACAATGATAAGAAGTCACAGACACAGAGGTGGAGGGGCCTCGGGCCTCTCTGTGGAGACCTGCAGCCCAGCTATTGCTGCCTGTGAACGTGGAACATTCCTCTGGAACCAAGACACTTCCTACTCCAGCCTGGTAGGAGCTGGCAGGGCCGGCCCTCCTCCTGAGCCCCACCCCCAGCCCAGCCTGATGTACGACAACGCAAGGGTGCTCCATGCAGGAGCAGGGATTCCCCTAACAAGCTAAGCCGAGGCTGCCCATGGCAACACCGGAGGGAAAACCCCACAGGCCCAGCTGGCCCAGCCCCTCCTCCCCCAATAGTGCTGCGCCAGCCCTGCTGAAGACAAGGAGTGGGAGGGGTCTGCAGCCCCCCTACTTCCCAGCCCTAAATCCACCAGCCTCTGGGAAGTCCCAGACATCATCACCTATAGGAGAACAGGATGCTGAGACAGGGGAGGGAAGCCTGGGCGGTCCCCATGTTTGGCAGAGGACACCAAAACTAGATGACTGGGCGGGACACACCCATCCTGGCTGGCAGGAGAGGCGACGAGGAAGGAGGCAGGGAGGAGGCCCGCCCACAGCCCAGCCCACCCACAAACTGGAACACACCTTCCCACGCACCACAGCACCGGCTCCTGGGTCCGGTACAGCCCCACTCCAGCAGGCACCCCTTTCACGCCAGGCCTCCAAGGTCACCTTGTCCATATGCCTCCAGGGACAGTGGAGGAGACACCTCACACCCTGCCTTCCCTGGTACGACCCACCAATCCCCCACGGACTCAGCCTTTTTCTGCGCCCACCCGCCAGCCCCAGAATGGATGTCCCCACTCTCCCCAGCAGCACCTAGGACAGCAGCTGGAGGCTCAGAGCCAGGGAGCTGCCGGGAGACCCACGGAGAGGACAGTGGGAGCAGCTCCAGGCTCTGCTGCTCCCAGGGCCTGGGGCCTACTCTGCATCTCTGACCCATCTGCTCCTGCCTTTCCTCATGTCCCTGTGTCTGGTACCTTTCTGTGTCCCTGTGTGCATGTGTGTGGTGTGTGGTGTGTGGTGTGCACCTGCACCTGTCCCCCCACCCCAGGCTCCCTCCAGCTCCTTCTCTGGGTCTCTGTCTCCCTCCAGCTCCCTCTGGTGTGTTAATGGGGGGGTGTGTGTGTGTCCCTGTCCTCCGGTCTCTGTCTCTCTCCTGCTGCTTCTCCATGTGTCTCTGTGTCTCTGTCAGCATCTCTCTCTCTCTAGCTCCCACTCTCCGTGGGTGATTCTACCTGCCTGTTTCTGTCTCCAGCAGCCTGTGTGTATATGTGTGAGTGTGTGTTGGGAGAAGGGGTCCGTGGATTTCTCTTGCCTCATGGGAGGGGAAGGGGGTCTACCTGCTGCTCTTTGTGCGGGACTCTGTCCCTGAACACATGTGCTTCCCTGTCTGTCTGTGTCTGTCTGTCTGTATGTCATCTCTGTGTGTCTCACTCTCCCCTCCCCCTCTCCTGCAAGTTGCGGAAGGGGGAGGAGAAGGCAGCCCTTCCAGAAGCTGATTGGCTCCTGGTGACATCACTGTTTTCTAGAGAAAGAGCTAAGATCACAGAGTATTTTTGGAGCAGAGCAGAGTGTTACACTCACCTGCCTGAGGCCCAAGCAGGTTTCCCGATTCTCCCCACCCCCTACCTCACTTGGAGCTAGGTTTGCATCGCAGCCCTCAAGGGAAGCATGGAGAGCACCCAGCTGCCGCAGAGGCAGGACCCACACCCAGAGGGGCGCCTGGAAGGCAGAGCCTGCCTCCCAGCACCCTAGCAGAAAGGCCTGCGCTGGACCAAGAAGAATGGGTGGACGGTGGGCACCATGAGCAGGCAGAAAGGCGGTGTGTGCCTGCACATGCGTGTGTGCATGTGTGCACACCTGAATGTCTGCAGCACAGACCTGTGGGGAAATGAGACAAGAAACTACAGGCACCTGGGGAAAAGGAAGGCGTTCTTCCCAGGGGCCCGGTTACCTGGGAGAGGACAGGGTGGGCCATAGAGGGCGGCTCCTTTCCAGGGCTTTGGCCCTCCAGTCAAGGCAGGAGGAAGAGGTCCAGGGGAGTTACAGGCCCTCTAACGGGGAGGTCTTGCTCTAAAGAACTGGCTTTGGGGGTCTCAAGGGGGCAATGCCTGCATTGACACCGGTCCCCATAGTGCCTGCTGCCAGCTGCTCGTTCACACCTAGCCCAGCCTCATTCCCCCTGCATGGCAATGAGCAGCCTCTTCACACCTTCCAGGCCCTGGCAAATGCTCCAGGTCCCCACCCAGCCCCAGACCCACCCACAGGCAGGCAGCCCCCACCCACATCTCTGTCTCAAGGACCCTTTAGACCAAGCAAGGCAGCTGCAGAGAGGATTCTTCCTGAAGATGGTAAGGAGACAATTTGAGGGGCAGTTTCCCCAAAAGAAAGCAGAGGGTGGTCGCCCAGGCCTGGCCTCCACACTCATTCCAAGCCCTCTTGGTTCTCTAGATCCTAAAATATTTACCAGTTTTCCCTCATCTCCTTCACACACACACACACACACACACACACACACACACCCCTGTTCTCTCACTCCCTCTACACAAGCACTTCCCTCTAAGCCTGATCCTTTCTGAGCCAAAATATGTCTAATAAAACACTCTCTCCAGAAAAGCTTGAGGTGAGAAAAAATAACAACAATCAGGCTGGCAGTGAAGAGGAAAGAGGGGCTTGGTGGAGGAGAAATAGATAAACCCAAACAGGAAGGAGCCAAACTCAACCCTAGGAGGGCCGGAGGGGGCTGCAGAAGGCCCCAGGGCAGTGGGCACAGGCAGAGCCTAGCCCGGGAGAGAGACACGAGGGACACAGGGACACAGACCACCAGAGCACCCCAGAACCAGGACAGCGACAGAGCTGAGGCTGCAAGGGGCAGGCAGGGGAGCATCCCTGGCAGCCCAGGCTGCAGCAGCTGCCCATCACTTGTGAAGAAAGTGAGCAGGATGGACGAGGAGGGGAAGGGGGGGTGGGGCGCCCCCTTCCCAGCAGCCTCCTCCCTAGAGGGAGGATTGCACAGTGACACAGGGAGGGGGCAGGCCTCACACATCCTTTTATAGAGAGGGTGCTAGGAAACAGGGGTGCTCTGAGCCTAGCAAATCTGCCTCTTGGGGGTCTGTCCAGCCCTCTTTGGAGCTGTTCTGGCAGGAGAGCGAGAGCAGGAGGGCAGGGAGGATGAGGTGGCCCCTGAGCTCTGGCTGACCTTTTGGCAAACCCATAGGGTACCAGTCTCCTGCTCTCTGGGCCAGGTGGTACCCAGTGGGCAGCTGAGTCCAGGGCTGCTGGTGGACACACACACACACACACCCCTGTGGGCACAGAACCCTGAGGCATCCGGAGCCTGGCATGGCCCCATGTCCAACACTCACATCCTAGAGCTCCTCAGCCAGCGAGGAACCAGGGCAAGGAAAGCACCCCAAGAACAGGACACTGTTCCTTCCTACCAAGGAAGGTCTGAGGAGCCAGGGCTGAGACCTCACATGCCATAGACACCGGCTGTGTAGCAGGCCCTGTGCTGGGACTGCAACCTGAATCTCCCACCACCACGGCCCCTTAACACAAGTACTGTCGTCTCCAATTTACCAGTGAACACTCGGGAGGCTGGGTGGCTCACCCAGTTACTCATCCCAGCTCCAACACACAACTCTCTCCCACCCCAGGCCCAGGAGACCAAGGCCTCTCCCCCACCACCCCTTCTCTTCCTCCCAGCCCTGAGTCAGAGGTCAGCCACCCCTATCCCACCCCCATCCCTCTGGACACGTTGCCAGAGTCCAAATTCTGCAGCCCAGGATTACCAGGGCGGGCCTGCCTCTGACTGGCTCTGGGGAGAACGTCATTCTTCCTGAGACTCCGGAGCCCCTGCCTGGGTCTGCCTGGCGGCTGTGGGAAGGGGGAACACAGAGTGAGCCCCAGCTGCCGCCAACGCTCATTAGTACAAGTTCTTATTGGAGCCTCCTCCTCTTCCTCCTCCTCCTCTGGGCACCAGACTTCTAAACCACAGGCCTGTTGTCTAATAATACCAGCGACAGCCACCGCCACCTCCATCTGCCAGCCTAAAAATAATCCCTGCTGAGTCCAAAAAAGGCACAGCCCCCAATAGTCCCCCAATCCCTCCTCCCTAAGAAGCCAGGAGGCTCCAGGAGATTCCAGGAAGCTGGGAGACTCGGGGCTCTCACAAAGTGGGAGGCATACACCCAGAGGGATGGCAGAAGAAGGCAGAGGACATACTCCCCGTGGCCCAAAGCAAAGCAAAGAACACCAGGAAACAGGAGATGCAGAAGAGACCTGTGCCCAAGGCACCGATGGTGTCCTGGCTCACCTTCTCAAGGCTGGTGGGGTAGGCGGCATCCTGGACACCTTTCAGGGGTCTCTGCCTCAGTGTCCCCAAGGTCCTCCCAGCCCCCACTCTGCATCAAACCTCTCAGGGCCAAAAGACTGGGACACTCAGCCCAGTGTCCCCAGTCTGGGCTCCTTACAAAGAGCAGGGTACTGGGGATGGAGGGGCCAACATGCAGCTCCATCCCTCTCCAGGGGTCTCTCTTCCCTGACCCTTCTCAGCTGGGCTCCCCCCAGCAGCCCGGGAGGCAGCCATGCTATTAGCAACCTTAATTTGCTCTCAGCTAGATTATGTTTCCAAGAGCCCTTTCCCCATGAGCCACTGGCAGGAAGGAAGTCAGTAATTCAATCTCCGCTCTGCTCCTTTAATGGCTTCTCAGCAGAAAAGCAAAGCCACACCCCCACCCCCACAGCCCTCTGCCCCCACCTGGCAGAGCCCTGCCCTGCAGACTCTGGTGCCCAGGAGCCTGCCCTGAGGAGGCAGGCCAGGAGGCCCTGCCAAGAGAGGGCACCGCAGCCTGCCAGGAGGCCAGGCTCTGTGGGTCAGGTGCCAGATCCACACAAGTAAGTGGGAAAGCTAAGTCCCATATTTACTCCCAGGGAAACGTCAACATTCCCCACTCTGAAGCCAGAAAATGAAGACAGTGACTCACCTCGTACAGTTTGTGCCTGTGAGCAAGTCTGTGCCACAGCTCTGTCTCAGCGGGCACATGCAGGGAGGTAAGGGGGGACCAAGGGGCACAGAAGATCGGGTTAAAAGGGACCTTCTCAGAAGGACAGTCAGGAGGCTGAGACCCCTCACAGCCCCAGCCCACACAGAATCTTTCCCCAGAACCCTCTTGAAGGCCCCAACTCAGCTCCCCAGCCTCCTGCTTATTCACGCAAGAGAGAACAGAAAAGCAGGAAGATTCCTAAGAAAAATAGGTCAGCTGCCTCCAGCAGACTGGGCTTACACCTATGGGCAGTGCCCCAGGGTGGGCAGAGGCTATCAGCTGTCTGTCCAACCCAGAGTCCTCCCATCTCACCCTGGAATGTGCTAGGCTCATGGATAATTGGGACCACAGCCCACCCTAGCAAGACAGACCATCTCCTGCACCTCCCTGAGCTCTGCCTTCCTGTCCCCCAACTTGGGCTTTCTCCCTGGGCCCTCAAGCATCTTTCTATCCAGCTCCTGAGCTGAAGACTCGCACTTCGGTAACTTCTGGGCTGCCTAGATTCCAGTGCAGAGCAAGGGGACAGGAAAGAAAGGAGTCTGTTCTGAGTGGCGTCTCAGTGCTGCAGCACTCGGAGAGAAGAGGGGATCCCACCTCGTGCCCACACACTAACTGCCCCTGTACTGCCACATCCCACACACGCACACAGGCACTTACACACGTGTGTGCACCCACATGTGCACACGGACATGCACATGGACGCGGACACGGGCACACATGCACACACACTCCAGACAGCTGCAAGTGCTCCCCAGTTTTGGCTCTTTTCCCCATTCAGCTCCACTTCAGGCAACCTGCTTCACTCATGCTAGGAACCAGATGGAGGGGGACCCTGAACCCCAGCCTGAAAAAATCACAGGAGGTAGAGGAGAGCCCCAGCCCTCTTTGAGGCTCACTTCCCACCTCCAATGTCGTGGGCCTAGCAAACAGGAAGGCTGTGGGGGAACAAGGGAGAACCCAGCAGGGCTGAGAAAGAGGGGCCGAGGTTGAGAGCTGGCACCCTCGCTGGGACAGGGCACCAGCACAGAGGGATGCTGGGGTTCAGCAGCTCCCAGCTAGGCAGCCTCTGCAACCTGGGTAATCAGATACCAGTTTCTGTCCAAAGCCATAAACATGAAACCACCAGGGTCTGGGACCCGACAACTCCAAGACTGTCACATGCTGGGCCATAGGCCAGAAGCTGAAAGCTGATTCCTCCCACTGCTCCTCAGCCATGCCCTTCCCAACACATCGGCCCCAACTTCCCCAGGCTGCACGATAACAGACACACCCCTGCCTCCCTAGTATGTGCTTGGGACATGCAAACACACGCCCCCACTGACCACTTCTTGAGTCAAGTCCTTCCAAGCTGAAGGACTGTCCTGGAGGTCTTGCTAGCAACCTCCAGGTCTAAATCTCCTCCCTCCCATTTTAGTCAAAAAAGGAAGAAAGGTGGACCAAAATCAAGTAGAGCAAAGAGGGCGCTGGTCCAACTACCAGCAGGATCTGAGCCAGGACCCCTTTTGATTTGGGGACACCGTAGTCAGGGAGAGTCCAACCACAGAATCTGTGACAGACAGAGAAGGCAGCCTCAGGTACAAAGGCCCAACTTCCCTCCCCCTCTGAGTCCAAAGTCAGCTAAGCAGGGCCTGGGGCCCTCTGATGGAATGGCAAACTCCTCCCACCCTGCTCAGCCGTCGTCTAAGATGCTCAGACTATGCCAGACACCATCTTCCAGACTCCAAGTACTTCTCCCACTCTCCCAACCTGTCCACTGACCTCAATCACTTCCCAAATACACATGATCAAAGTCAATAGGAAGAGCCCAGACAGCCCTACCTCCATCCCACACCTGGGCTTGACAGCCACTCAACATGATACCACCTGAAGGTCCCATCCCTTCCACTCTTCTGTTGGAGCATCCCCCACTTAGCCAAATCCTAAGAGTGGCATCTCAAAGTCCCTCCCATTCAGGGATCTCCCCAGAAGTCACCTCTGCAAGTCAAAGAACAGCTGAGCTCTCAACAGCATCTGAACTCTGGCCCCCTCCAGAGGCTACGTGCTATTGGCAGGTTGCCTCCTGGGCTCTGCACCTTCCACAAGCCTCTGACACTGACAGCACTCCAGCTTTGCAGACCTTGCAAAGGACTTCCAAGCAACTTTGAGGCTTGCACACCCTGCACCTAGAAGGCAGGGGGACAAAAGGGTCTGCCAGACAAGGTCAGCCCACGAAGGGGTCTCAGGTCCTGCTGGAGGTAGCCTAACAAACTGCCCCCCAACATACTCCCAGCTCCAGGTGCCCTGAATAGCCCTAGGGAAAGAAATTGAGGAGCCTGGAATCCCACTGAAATAACAGTAATGTTAATGTTTATTGAACATATACTATGTAACAGGTAGCCACTCATTTCTTTATAGCACTAACATTCCCACCCACCCCCCAAAAAAACCCTAGAAGTTCATACAGTTAGCCCACATTTCATTGACACAAGTGATATTCAGAGAGGTTGAGCAATTTGTCCAATGTCAGAGGGTTAGCAAGTGGTAGAGCCAGGATTCGAATCCAGGTAATCTGACCCTAGACCTAGATCTGTAACCACCACACATAGAGCTACTTGAAGCTAAAAAGGACCCCAAGACTAACAAGGTCACTCTCTGCTTCTAGACAGGAATCTGTGTCAAGTCGTCCCAGACAGAAAGCCCTCTCTGCTCCCTAAGAGAAGGCATAACCTTCATCCCCAACAACCTTCAATGCTGTGAAGGCTTCCCTTCTGCCTTGCCCTGCTGTGCGTTGCCGCAGTTTAAACCTATTTTCCTTTATTCTGTACTTAAACTTACAAAGAAGTCCATTCCCCCCATCCTGACTTGGGTTTGGAGGCTATGGCAGGGCCTACCTTCACTGTCTTTTCTATTCAAAGATCCCAGCTCATCCTTTTCTGCTTTCAGGGACAGTCCCATAGCAGGAATGTACCAAAAACTGGAGGGGAGGAGGGTGAGGGCATTGGAAGACTGCAAGGAGATGGGGGAAGAGGAGGAAGATGAGGCTACAGAGAGATTCTCAAGCACCACCGGACCCCCTCACATCTACCCCCACTCCATAAGCTTCTGCAGCCACCCTGGCCTCAGTTTTCCTACTTGACAAATGGAGAGTTTTTCAAACAGCCAGATCAACAAATCGCTTGACAAAAATCACCTTTCTTTCCGCCCTCCGCTGGTTCTGTTCTCAGACACCGCCTCCCCTCCCCGCCCCAAGTAGCACAGGAGACATATTCCATTCCAGAAACTTTCTCGAAGCACTCCCCCCACCGCACCCCCAGACAGGGTGAAGACCCCGGTACAGGCGCCTCCTGCCGACCCCTTCCATCCAGCGCCCCTGGGAGTGGGTGCTCTGGTTGGCGGGTCTTCCCCGCTGCCTTCCACCCACCGACCGGTTCTCTCCCGCCGCCATCTCTTCCCGGCTTCTGTGCCCTTGCCCGCAACCGGCTTGTGTCTGCGCGCTGAGAGCAGTGAGCTCAGAGTCCCGGCCCCTCTCAGGCTCCGCTCCTACTTCCATACAAGGGCCGAGAGCCGTGGATGCCCCCCGGAGGCTTGTAGGTCGCTTTGCGCGTCTCCAAAGCAAAAGCCCGCGCGCTCACGCACCATCACCCAACTCGCTGGCTTCCCTCTTGCCTCTTCCCCAGATCAGACCTGGGAAGGCGAAAAGAGAATCCTCCTCCCGCTCCGAGATGCAGCAGCGGGGACCCTCTCCCCCACCGCCCTCGCCCCCAGCCAGCTCTCCCTGGAAGCCGCGGGAGGGTGGCGTAGGGTCCCCGCGGCTGCGGCGCGCTACTGGGGAACTTTTGCCTGGCCTGGGCCCAGATGCGACTAAGACAGACGCAGGCGCCTGCCAGGGCCAGCCAAAAGCGGACGCTCGTCTTCTCCGTGCTGGCTTAATCAATTCCTCTCCTCTCACCAGGCGCCATGCATTCCCCGCCCCTGCAAGGGGGATCCGACCTCTAGCTGCCAAGCTGTGTGGGCAGGAGGGGCGCGAGTGGAGCTTGGGGTGCCTGCAGGGACGAGAACCCCGTCTCTTAGACGCTGGTACCAAGAGTCCCAAGGCTCCGGGTCGCGCCTCCCCGCAAGGACTTCTCCGCGGAGCGGTGGCGCTGCGCGGGGCTCGAGCGTGCTGCAGCCTGCCCGAAGACCCGCAAACTCCGCAGCAGCCAGAGTTAGGAGAGCCTGCGGCTCCCCAAAGCTCGGGAGAGCGGCCGCTCGGCAAGAGGCAAGGGAGTCGGCACGCCGGTGTGAACCGTAGGGCCCAAGGTGGGTGAAGCCAACCTCGATTCCAAGGCATCCTTTCCCAGAGTGCCCGCAAGGCTCGAGCTCGTTCCCGCCCGGCTTCTCCAGCCTGCAGCCCCGGGCCCTCCCCGGCAGTGCCCCGGGGTGCGCCTGGCCGGAGCCCGAGCCTCCCTGAGGGAAGGCGCGGTGCGCCGGGGACCCCGAGCCCGGGAGCGAGGGTCTGAGAGCGCCGGGAGGGGCAAAGGAGGGACGCTGCACTTCAACTCACCTTGAGCCGCAAGACCTCGGGTGCTGATCACACTTGCTATCAAAGTGGCCACATACCAAATCATAGTACTACCGCGCGCCAGCCAAGAGCCTCATCCTATCGCAAAGTGCCCCTGCGCCCGCACACTTCTTGTGCCCGAGCGCCCGCCTTTCGCCTGCCTCTCGCCCGCCTACGCCCTGCGCCGGTGCTCCTGCAGCCCGGGCGGCCAGCTCTCCATCCCTCCTCGGCTCCGCTCCGCTCGGCGCGCAGCCTCCCCGACCCCGGCGCAGCGGCACCTGCACTGCCAGCCGAGGCAGAGCGCAGCCAGGTCTACGGTGAAGCCTAGCCGGGCCGGGCCTCCGGATCCGCCCCCGCCGCCTGCCTATTGGACACTGCCCACAAGTCTAGATTTCGATTGGCTGAGATGTCTGCCCGTCGCAGTGCGAAGCAGGCGAGCCCATTTCAAGGTGCGTTGAAGTGTGGCAAGCACAGAGCCGCAGAATCATGCGCATTGCCGGGTAGAAAGCGTTGTAGCGTCTCCGCTCTGTTCTGTTCTCTGCTCACACTGCATGGCAAGTTTCTGGTGAGAGAAATGGTAGCTTCCAACGGGACCCTGATGTGTCTCAATTACCCCGATCAGGTCTGAGGGGATGAAGCCCCCGCCCACCCAGGGACCCAACATCCGGTTCCCAGCCAGCAAAAAGCCAGTTCCCGGGAGGACCGCGCTGATTCAGGGATGGGAAAGCCTTGGAGCGGGCAGCCTGGGAGAGCTAGGAAACGTCCTTCGCTGGAGATCTTTTCAAAGAGGTCATGCGCTGCCTCCCCCACCCTCGCTCCCTTCCGCACACAGACACTTCCCCCAGAGCCGCACACCCCCTCCAGCAAACGTGATGTTGAGTTAGGCTCCATCCAGCCTGCAGGCAGGGGAATGACTAAAATGACCTCTAAAAGTCGCTAAGATGTAGAATGAGTCATTGGCTCAGCTGCCAAGTGTCACAGGCCCCTCTGGAACACGTGTGCACCATGCTGCCGCCCCCAGACCCCAGGGCGGGTCATCGCTGCTCATCGTTACTTAATCTTAACTTTGAGCAATGAAAGTTTTCCCCCGTTTTCCTAAAAAGGGCTTTATACTCATGCACATGAGTAAGGTGGGGGGTGGGGGCCCTCCCCTCCCACCTTACTCAGAGCCTAGCCCCATCTCAGCAGAATGACGTCAGGATGGATCTGGGAGCACTTTAGGAGTTTGGGGCGGAGGGGACTCCAGGAAAGGGAAGGGGGACTTCTTAATCCACACAGGAACACAGGTGAGGACACTGAGGTCTTCATATTTCTCAATATCCCTACCCTGGCCGCTCCTCATCCCCTTCCCCAGTACAGTCATATCTGCAGAAGAAATAAATGAATGTCATGGAAACATCTACTACAATCACCTCATACTGGCGCTCTGAGGCTGCGGTGAAGATATTTGTTCTTTCAAAGAGGGAAAACAGTAGTAAGAAGCACACAGATCCCCAGGATGGGCTGTTAGCCAGGCAGGAAGACAGGGGGGCAGTGAGAGAGAGCTCAGGAATGCCATCTTCTCAAAGCTCTCGTTAGCCGCAAAGCTCTGGCTCTAGGGTGTCAAGCTCCCAAAAGAAATATAAGGAGATGTGCTTCTGGGGAGGCACACACACATGCACACATACACACACATACAAACACACATACACACACACAAACAAACACGCATACAAACACACACACATACACACACATACACAGACACATACACACACATACACAGACACACAAACTCACACATACACACCCATACACAGACACACATACACACACATACACACACACTCACACACATACACATACATACACACACAAACACACACCTACACACACATATACAGACACACATACACACACACAAACACACACGCATACAAACACACACACAGACACATACTCACACATACACACACATACACAGACACACATACTCACACATACACACCCATACACAGACACACATACGCACACATACACACACACACACATACACATACATACACACACATACACACACAAACACACACCTACACACACATATACAGACACACAGACACACATACAAACACATACACACAAACACACACATACACACCCATACACACATGCACATACACACACATACACACACATACAAACACACATGTACACCCACACATATACACACATACACACACATGCACACACACACAGACACACACACACAGACACACACACACCATACATATACATAGAAAATGGCCTTGGACACTGGAGGTGCCAAGTGACTCCTCTTAGCTCACTGCCAGCCAGGAGGTGAAAACCTAGGACCCCCAGCAGAGTAGTAAACACACTGGTAAAGTTTTACCACCTGGGTATAATGAATAACCTCCTGTCCTACCCACCCACTCCACTCATGTGAACATACTTAACATACATGACTTTAGGTACATCTCTCCCTGAGCCATAACTTTAGGTTCTCTTCCTGGGCCAAGATGCCTTTCTTGGGGCTGTGAAGAGTCCTGGCAGCTCCAGACCGGATTGATGCAGTAATTCCAGACAACATGCCCCAGGATAACTCCACTCCCAACACACATAGGCACATGTGCACACACACATTTTCCCTGGGCCTGGGGCTATAAAGCCTTACTGGAATCCATTTGCAGAACTGGTAATAATAGGGCTCTCCTCCTTTCAAACCTCTAAGCAGCTAACTGTGGCCTAGAGAGAGATGCTGGATTCCCAAGGGCTATCCCTGGTTCCTCATCATTTTTAGGCGTAAACAAGTCAGGGAGGTGGGAAGCATTAGGGGTCAGAGACACCTTCTCCTAATGATTTTCAGGGTAAGGAAAACAGAGCCACTGTCACCATCCTTCTGGACTGCATTTGCTGGGCCATCGCTTTTTCCTACTCAGAGAAGAGGTTTCTATTAGTGAATTAAAGCATCCATAGGAAAGAAAAAAGAAACAATATAACAAGTTTAAGAGCTTGGGTTGGGTTGGGAAGGGGTTCAAAGGAACTATCTAAAGGGTAGAATAAACTTCTGGATAAGTCTACTGGAAATATTGTAGAACAAGGGACTGAAGGCAGAAAGGAAAGGGAAGAAAATTGAAATACAAAGGGAAAAGTTAGCATTCATCATCAGCGGATATGTCTCATCTGGGTTTCAGATCAGCTCAAGAGAAATACGCTGTATCAGGTCACAGTGAGGAATGAGACCAATCAAATCTTTATCTCTTGGCATGTGGCTGAGCTTTGGACACAGGAAGGATGGCAGCCCTTTCCTGACATGGACATATCCAGTTCAGTATGGACCCCAGCTGCTCGAGAAGGACGTAAGGGAGGAACATGAGCCACTCTCAAGAGCAGCTCCCGGGTGCACTTGATAGTCATCCATGCCACTAGTAGATGCAGTGACCTATCCAGGAATGCTACCTATCTGTATAGATAGGGAGTTATTATCATCTCTTAACCTCACAGAGGTATTTCCTTTTTGGAAATACAAAACACTAGTCTTGCCAGTTGGTCTATGAAAAACCCCACCCAGCCACCCAGCCACACAGCCACACATCCCTACAGGCTACCAGGAGCTTCAAGTCTAAGGTAAGAAGAATCTGGCTTCACTCACCGCTCATATCCACTGAGCAAATAAGACTCTCAAACAATAACTTGATCGCTTGTCACTTCTTACCTTCCTCAGCAGTCCCAGGCCACTTTGTAGAATCTAGGGTAGAACAATTGTTGGACAGCTGCTTGTGAAGGAGTGAGGCAGCTCCAAATCAAAGCAGTCGACTCAAAATGAACACCAAAGAGCATGTTTAGTGTTTACATAAATAGGAAACTGTATCAGTTGTCTTGTCATAGAAAAATCCATTCCAAATATTATGGCTTAAACTGATAAGACATTCATGTGCTCAAAAATCTGTCATTTGGGCAGGACTTGGTAGGGACAGCTCCTCCTGTTTCATGTGGCATCAGCTCCACTGGGGCATGGAAGTTCTGCTTTCAAGATGGCTCACTCATATGCCTACCAAGCTGATGCTGGTTGCTGGCCCGGGCTGCTGGCAAAGGGCTTTTTAGAGGCTGCTTGAGCTTCCTCACAACAAGGTGGCTGGCATTCCAGTAGAACCGGGTAAAAGATATATCGCCCTTTATGTCCAGCCTTGGAAGATTCATAGCATCGCTCCCACCAGAGTCAAAAACATGCCTGCTCACAGGGAGAGGACACAGACTCCTCTCCGTAAAGCAGTGTCTCTCTCTCTCATTGCAAGAAGGGCTTCTGGAATGGGGGACAGCACAAGTAGGAGCCTTACAGCCATTTTTGACACAATTTACCGTGAAAACAGTCTTCAAACACTAAAGCAAAAATGAACTCTAAAAGAAATCACTGGGGTGAAGGGTGTATTAGATTTCTCTAGAGAAACAGAACCAATAGGCTGAGTACAGAGATACGGATAAAGAGGGGATATATTAGGGGGGTTGACACATGAAGTTTTGGAGGCTTAATCTAGCTAGATGCCGTCTGGAAGCTGGAGAACCAGAGCCGCTGATGGAGTAATTCAATCCGAGTCCAAAGGCCTGAGAACTGAGAGCTCTGATATCCGAGGGCAGGAGAAGATGTCCCAGCTCCAGAAAAGATGGCAAATTTGCCCTCCCTCGGCCTTTTTGTTGTATCTGGGCTCTTGGTGGATGGATTGAATGATGCCCCCCACCCACTGGTGGTGAAAGTGTATCTTTACTCAGACTACTGATTCAATTGCCCAAATTGAATTGGCCGATTCAATTGCCCAATTTTCCAAAAACATCCTTGCAGACACACCCCCCACATAATGTTCTACCAGCTATCTGGGTATCCCTTATGCCAGTTGACACCTAAAACTAACCATCACCAAAGGACTTGACATATAGTAGCTGGATCTTAGAATATTCTCACTTTAAGTTGTCATCGTCAATCCCAGGTCTCAGGGATGTGCCCTTGACCCTTATAAAAGACTAGCTCATTTGAGAAGCAAATCCTTTAACGGTGTTTTCTCTTAATATGCCAGAGACCAGTCAGCAAGTTTTAGGAGAACTTGGAAAGGGAATAAAATAAACAAAGAGAATTGGATTTCTGAAATACAAATGCCTAAGATGATGCAGGAGAAGTGGAGAAAATCTTTGCAAGATTCTCAAAGCCTCCTGTCAGAAGAATTTTTCATCTAGGCTCAAAATGCAAACAGAACTTTGAAGGCACATTGCCTGGATTTCTTTTCTCCTTGCTCCCTGCTTCATTCTGAGGCAGGGGGACTCTGATCACAAGTTGTTTCTCTGGACCCAAGTATCTCCTTTAACAATCTACTTTGCCCTCTCCCAACATAAGTTCCTGAAGCCCTCTGCTTATTATTAAAACTCAAACTTCATTCTGATTCAAATTTCTCAGAATCCAGAGTTGTCTTAGTTGCAGTTTTCCCTGAAGGCCACAGCTTGCTTAGGTGGGGGTGACTGGCCTAGAGCCTGACCGAGTCCTTTCTAACTTAAGGTAACCTGTTTTGCCTATGATGGGATCACTTTATGTTATCCTGTCCAGGTGAATCCACAAACCCAGGAAGAGTCTACAGAATCCATCCACGGCTAGCGTACAGCCTCACACTGCTTCCCTGTGCTGTAACCACCCTGTACAGGTGGCAGAGGCAGCACTCCTAAGAGTGGGCAGCAGGTAACTCTCCCCACAACCTGCCCTGGTCATCATGTACATATGCACAAATCTGATCGTGTGTATCAGGGCAGAATTCTCTCATGCTGGGCCTTAAGTTGAAGTTCCTAAAGTTGTGTTTGCAGCAACATAAAAATAAATTGATAAAGAAACCAGTTCCTAGAGTTTTAGCCAAACTATTATATATTTGTTCCTTATCTGGCTGAAAAGGGAACATATTCTTGCCCGAAGTAGAAAGTAGATTCATAATTTAGGATAAGTTTATTTGAAAACCAGATGGGTAGCACCTCCAGCCATACTGACCCTCTGGTATTTTTCTTGGTATTTCAGAGGAGCCCTGAAGAATCTTAGAGAATACATGTTTCATGGTTTTGTGGCTCAAGCTAGAAATGTGGAAAGGAGGTTTGATGCTCTGCATAAAATGTGTCTCCCATGGGAATGTGTCACCATCAGGGCTCAGCAGCTCCTCACCTTACCAGGGGCCACATCTTAGAAACTGTGGTTCTTAGACTCCCTGAAGCAACACTAGCCCCCATGAGTATGCCTTTGCCTACTCATGGCTAAAGGACTAAGAATTGAGGTGCCAGGACAGGTGGCAGCAGTGAACCTCACACACACTAGCATCCAGGAATCTAGAAAAAAGCCAGGAATCAAGGTTCCATGGCACCATCCAGCTCCAGCCCTAGCAGGTTGGGGTTCAGGGTCATCCCTTTTTGGCCGAGTTATCTTCCATCCTGCTGTAAAAAGAAGTTAGCAGAAACTACAATGTGCAGGACGAAAGGATGTGAACTTTCTATGGGAAGTTCCTTTGTCACATACCCCTTGAAAGCCCAGTGCTTTGCCCCTGTGATGTTACACAGGAAGAGAATGGAACCCCACTTCAATCCCCAAATCTTGGAGACTTGGATGGCTAGAGATTCCAGTGTAGCATAGAAGCTTCTACAGAGGCATAAGGGCTCATGTACTCAAGCAGCTGACAACCTTCTGAAACTGGCAAAAGGTTGACTTAAGTAGAGCTTGGGAAGATTATCGGAAGTCATCCAAGGGGCAGCCAGGCTAGAGTTCCAGAAAAGGAGCAACTGAGGATCTAAGCTGGAGCAGCACCTGCAGAAGGGGCTCCCCAAGGAACACATAGCACCCAAATACCAACTTGCAATCAGCAATACACTAGGCCTTGTGTGAACATCAAAGTGTCTGGCCATAGTCTTGGTAACTCAGGAGTTTAGCGTCTGGTTGAAGAAAGGAGGCTGACCACTTGAACAGCATTTACTAAACTCTGTCTGCAGGGCACCTCCAGAGAGGGGTGGCCCAGGTGTGAATTGCAGCAGAACCTCAAGAGGGCGGGGATGGTGCTGACTGTAAGGGCTGAGCAAAGGAAGTGAGATCTCAGCTCAGTCGTCAAGAAAGGAGAGGAAGAGATGGGATGCCGGAGACAAGGGACTGCAGGGCAGAGAAGCTGCTGGTCTGAAACCTGCTGAGGTCAAGGGTCTGCTCTGCCTAGTGACCTTGACACCTACCCAGAGGCCAGAAAGGGTGAGTGGCAGCTGAATGTGCAGGTGACCTGGATGACAAGTTTGTGCCATGAAAAAGAGAGTGAGAGAGAATGAGGACCTGGTCGGCTCAGAAAGGTGGAGAGGAGCAGAGAAGTGTGCAGAGGGAGTGCAGGGTTGATGGGGGAGAGTATGGCCCAAAGAGATGACCGAGGAGAAAGCACATCTCTCAGCCCAAACAAAAGTGAAGGCACAGAGGTGGGGCTGGAGAGTGAAAGAGTCCAGGCAGCAGTGTGGGGCAGCCAGTGTGTCTGCTTTGGACCCGCAGATGGGCGGGCTGGGAATGGGGGAAGGAGAGGGCGCCCTGCAGCCACAGCTGGAGGACTTCAGGGAGTCTATTTTGGTACCCATTTGACCCTGGACCTCCCATTCCAGGACCCCTCCACACTGAGCTCTCACCGCCCACACAAAAGGGCCTTGTGTGGCAGTGCAGGGAGATGCCCAGTGCATCTTTATCCCCATAGCCTCCCCCACCCTCGCCAGAGCCTTGGCATGAACATCACTCCAGCAGGTGCAAGAGATGGGAAAAGAGGCCTGGGACCCAAGAAGCACCAGAAGTCAGATGGAAACAGCAACCTCTGCCCCGCTGCCCCCTCCGGGAGCCTCCCTTCAACTCTCCCTCCCTCACACCCCTGCCCCGCTGCCCTGTCCCTCTCACAGCCCCCTCTATCACAAGCCCTCTGCTTTCTCCATTTTCTCTCCTTCTCTTCCTCTCTGCCCCTCCCCTCGTTGGGCTTCGAAGTGGTGTGGAGAGCCTAGAGACAGAACCGGATTTATTCTTGGAGAATACATTGATGGCAGAGGGTACCACAGCAACAAGTTTCCATGGTGCTTGGACACATGCAAATGTGGCAGAATGGAGAGATTACTGGACTCAGAGTCAGAAGACCCGAGTCCCATCCCTGCCTTTCCTCACCGGCAGTGCATCCTCAGGCGAGTCCTGTAACCTCCCAGAGTCCCGCTGGGAATCCTGGAAAGGTCCAACCTTCTAATCAGCAGCCTGCATACCCCAGCACTGTAGAGCACCAGTTGTAAGCCAAGTACACAGGTACTCAAGGTTCCACATGGACAAGGCGGACCTGGTTCTTTTGTTCACAGAACTTGCAGCTACTGGACATAGGGTTGCTCGGCAGTATAGCATGAGCCAAGGGGTGGCCAGTGGCCAGTGCACACAAGGTCTACCAGAGCCCAGCAAGGAGAACACAAGCTGGCCTCCATCTGCCCCATGGCACAAGACTGCTACAACCCTGATTAGAATTCAAGGGTGGTGCTGAACCTATGACCTTGCCTACGACCTAGGCTTGTTCTAGGTAGCTAGAAACTAGGGGACAATGTGACACAGCACAGCCTTATCTGCACAGGAGAGACGATCACATGGCCTGGCAAGGCCCAGATGTAGGGAGTTCCTGGGGTAATTGAGGATATTAATAAATAGTAACAGGGCCTATTTGGGAGAGGAGGAGAATTTGTTCAGAGCCCCAACTTTGGGGGGCTGAGAAGCTAAGTTCCCTCCCCACTCCCTTTCTAGGAAACCAACTTGGAAAAGCCAAGCCTGTGGACTTGGTGGGCACAGCTGCCAGTGGAGCCCAGGCGGGGCGGGGGTGGCAGGGGGACAGCTGAGGCACTGAAAAGAGAGCCTCGTGGGGAATGGGGACAATGAGCTGATAGAAGGAGAAATGTGGCGGGAAGGGGGACAGAGGGGCGGGCTGCCATGAGGGCTGTTCTCCTGGCAGCTCCCCAAGGTTAATTGAGGGGCACCAGGCAGCCTCTGTGACATTCCAACAAGACAGAGGCTGGCGTGAAAAGAGCATTTGCTGTGGGGAGAAGGGGCCTTTTCTCTGCCCTCGGCTGCTACCCTTTGTGGAGGTTCTTTGAGGCATGAGCCCTGAGCTGCAGCGCCTGGGGAGGGGCTGGGTGGATGGTGTGCCCGTCAGCATCCGGACAAACAGGCCCCAGCCGGCAGCCAAGAAGAGGTCAGTGGCCGGTTCAGCCACCCTCAGACCTCGAAGAGATGGTAACTGGGAAGTCTCTGTACATGGAATTCCAGAGTCTGCCTCTGCCTCATGAATGATGGTCATTTGGAGAAAGGCAAGAAGAGAAAGAAGGGGAGGATGCCAAGTGTCGACTGGAGGTTGGGCAGGACCCTTAGTGAGGTCAGCAGTCTGTACTGTCAGGGCTCCATGGCTGTATGGAAGGGTTTAGCACAATCAGAAACACCAAGGCTCTTACCGTATATGGTATGCTAATGCAGCTGAAAGCTACGTCTCCGCACACACAGAGAGCAGCAACATAGCACACATGCACCTATTTTAGGGACACATGCACGTGCAAAATCACAAATGCAAAGACACACATGAACGCAGGACATTCCTGTACACAGGATCTATTCAGAGAAACACACACACGTTATCTACAAAGTCCATAGCTTCTGAGCACTTGTATAGGCCTGTGTATACAACATCCTTTTGCATCACAGGCTGACACACATTGACCCATGGTTTGTGTGTCTTCCCACACCAGAATTCCTGAGCTGATGTCCCTAGGACACTCTTTTTTTTAAGACACAGTTTCACTCTTGCCCTGGGTAGACTGCCATGGCATCCTAGCTCACAGCAATCTCCAACTCAGGCTCAAGTGATCCCCTTGTCTCAGCCTCCCTAGTAGCTGGGACTACAGGCACCCACCACAGTGCCTGGCTAGTTTTTCTATTTTTAGTAAAGACAGAGTCTCACTTTTGCTCTGACTGGTCTCGAACTCCTGAGCTCAAGCAATCCATCCGCCTGGACCTCCCAGAGTGCTAGTATTACAGGTGTGAGCCCCCACGGACACACTTGTCTTCTTGTCTAAGTCAGGTCCCATGGAGACTGGTCCACATGAAATCCAGCTTCCTCACATTTGCCCTGAGCCCTGCGCTTCTGGGATCTGGGGTACCCAGCTCCCCACTTGGCACCTGCTACAGACGCTAGGGGTAAATCCACCAGCAGGTGGCGCCATCGGGAGCCTCATGCCACCAGCGTTGACTTTAAAGAGGACAGATCCGTATCCTGGGAGGAAATGCGGTCAGAATGGTGGGTGCGTGACCCTCCTTACTGTGCTGGGCCAAGCCCCGTGGATGGAACCCCCAACAGCACCAGGCCAAAGAAAGCCACTGCTAAGACAAAAGATTGGTCCCCAGGAGAAGATGAGCTGGAGACTAGAGATAGGGAAGGGGAGGGAGAGGACAGTGTGGCTGTTTCTGTGTGGTGTGTGTCAGAGGGCGGGGGCAGGGGTGTTCATGTTCTGTGTGCACATGTGTTAGTGTTTGCACACACGTTTGGCTGCTGCACTGTAACGTTGGGGATTACAGGTGTGCTGGGGGGATGGAAGAAGTGTGAAGAGGCTTGAGAATGCAGGTGTGTGTGTGTGTGTGTGTGTCCTGCTGTGCGCTGCTGTGTGCGCTGGGACCCAGAGAGAGAGCTAAAGACGAAGCAAACTGCAGCGCCGCCAGCACCCCACAGACCACAGTGGTTGGCCTCCTCCCACACACTCCCCACACCACACACTCTCCAGGGACAGGCACACACTCTCACAACACCCACGCAGACAGGTGCTGTACCGCCACATACAGACCTGCCCACCCACACACTTTCACACATACACACGGCCCCATAGAGAGCCACAGGGAGACATGGAGACGCGGCGACCACACACACCCGCTCTGCGTGTGCGCACAAGTGTGCCCTCCCGCACCTGGGAGTTCTCAGAGCCCCCCACTCCCGGGTTGACAGAGAAGAAATGTCTCCCCTGTCCCATACAGCATTCAGAGCTTCAGGGGACTGAAGAGAGAGGTGTGAAATCAGAGGGCCCCCCTTCCTTGCCTGAGAACAGGCGTGCAGGGGAGAGAGGAGAGAGGCAGCTTCTGCACCCAGCTCTGCCCCGGCTGTGAGCGGCGCTGGCTCGGCTGAGTCCCTCAGCACTGCGGACAGCGCCTCGGCAGCCGGGACAGGAAGACCCTGCGCAGCTCTCAGGACACGGGCGCCCCCTTTTCTGCATCCAGAAGAGTAACTGAAGTCAAATGCATCAAGTTACAACCCCTTTGACTTGAGAGTTATAAATAGGGCTGTCATGAGGATCCACAGACTGGACACCATAAAGCACCCCGCGCTGTGCCCGGTGCACCCTAGAAAAAGACGCTGTGGATACAGCCAACACCTGCTCTGGCTCCCGGTCCTGTGGACTTCCAGATGGGGAGGTGAAGCGTCCGTGACACAGCCTTGCCATGAGGTGGAACTGTGAGCCAAGATCTGGGTTCAACTCCCAACCCTGCCCAATTTTATCCCTGAGACCTGAGTCTCAGATTCTACTGACCTGGATCAGTCACAATAATAATACTGACACAGACTGAGCTGCCCACACACCCAGCCCTGCACTAAGCACTTTACAAAGCTTAAATCCTTGAGTCCTCCTGACATTAAATGGAATGATGTAACTGTCCTCATTTGATAGAAGGGAAAGCATTTGCCTGAGATCACACCAATGGCAAGGACAGAAACGGGGCTGGAACCCAGGCAGCTTCCCTCCAGAAGCCGAGTGCTTGCCGGTAACACTGTGCTGTCTCCTTCACAGCACATCCTGTGCAGACTCGTGACATCAGGAGTATAAAAGGAGCATGAGGAGTGCACAGCATTGTACAAATGTTAGGGCTTCTTGTTATGCATCTCAGCTTAGCTCACGTATGAGTAGTTGCACCAGGAGTGAGGGCTGAAATGAATACAGCAAGCTGGTGGGGCACAGGTGCCATCTGGGACTGGGACATCACACTGAGAAGACAGAAATGGGTCCAGAATGGGCCAGCAGCCATGAGCCTCCTGGCATGGCTCTTGACCCTTTGCTTAGTCCATTGCTACCTGAGAGGTCAAACTACTTCATAGAAACTTATAAACATAATTCAAGTAGCCCTGAAATCCTCCCCTTAATCCTACCAGTCCCTTTCCCCTCTGCACCTCCATCAACACCCCTCAACTCCACCCTCCAGTACTGAACCCTCCTCTGTGACACACTCAAGAATCCCTATTGTAGGCTCAGTGCCTGGCGCTCAGCAGCTAGGGCACTGGCCACATATCCCAGAGCTGGCAGGTTCGAACCCAGCCTGGGCCAGCCAACCAACAATGACAACTGCAACAACAAAATAGCTGGGCCTTGTGGCAGGTGTAGTCCCAGCTACTTGGGAGGCTGATGCAAGAGAACTGCTTAAGCCCAAGAGTTTGAGGTTGCTGTGAGCTGTGATGCCAGGGCACTCTACCAAGGGTGACATAGTGAGACTCTGTAAAAAAAAAAAAAAAAAAAGAATCCCTATCGTAGGAGAACGAGGACTAAAGCTTAGTGTCCTAGAACAGGGCTCAGAAGGGCAGATCAGAGAAGGTTCCTCTGCCATTTCAAAGAGCAGGACATAAAAACCAGGAACTTTTTTGCAGATTAAGCAAAGGAGGCCTCTGGACACTCTCCTTGGTCCCCAACCTGACTCATCCTAATATAACATACTGCTTTCTGTAGAAGGTTCCCTGATGCTCAGAAAGGGATCATTTCACAGACGTGAAGAAAACAAACATCCTTTGTTTTGGAAGTCCCATCCCTCTCATCCTTGGTTGGCTACCACGCAGGGCAGAATAGTCACTGGAAAGGTGAGTCTTTCAAACCCCATCACCTACATTTTCCCAATCTTTCTTTTCTTTCCAGAATCCTGCTCTTCCTCTCCTTCCCTGGGCTAACCCCCTCCCTGCTGATGGGTCCTTTAGGGCAGAGGGCTTTCCCTGTGTTTCTCACGCTGGCAAATGATCGTAGGCGTTTAGTAGCAATGGCTGTGAATCTGTCCCCATTAGCACTGCAGTGAAGGCACCAGGCACTCCTAGCTCGGGTGCCCTTGCTCCTTTCCCGTCTCCTATCATGTTTCCCTCCAGTTTAGTCTGCACACACACACACACCCCACTGCCTAAGAAAGATGCAATCACTTCTCCAAATCCCAGGGAACAAGAATCTTAGGGGGGTCTCTGCTAAATTGGAGGGAGGGAAAGTCCCAATGAATCTCAGAGAAGTCTGGGTTTTAAGAATTGTTATTCTCACCTTCCCTTGTTACTTGTGGCTGGGACAGCACCACTGTCTCCAGATCAAACATCTCCTTTCCATCCTGTCCTGGGCAGACAGGATGCCCAGCACTCACAGTGCCCTCGCCTGACTTCTCCTCTTCTTCCCCTTCCACCTGCTAAAGTTCCATTCCCCCAAACACAAATCCTAGACCCCTAGAGTCACCTGTAGCACATGATAAAATCTCAGCTTCCGGGGATCACCACAGACCCACTGAAGACTTACTGAAGCAAATCATCGGGACCAGAGCCGGAGAACGTGTCCTCTGCAAAGCCTCCCAATGGTGACGGCTCAGCCTGAGGAGCCGCTGCCCTAACAAAGCCAGGACCATCTTCTGAAGCCACCTGGATTCCTTCCTTCCCATACCCCTCCCCCCCAGATGAATAACAGTCCTCAGGCATATTCAACAATCCCCACCATAGAAGAGAACCCTGCAATCGCCCAGAGTCGGGTCCCGACCGGTTCAGTTCTGCCTCTCACTAACCCTGAGAACTTTAGCAAATCATCTTGCACTTGTGCCTCACTTTCCTTAGATGGAAAATGGGCTTGCTTCTTGTCCTTTGATCTTATGATTATGATAGAAGTTTCAACCAAGAAAAGGAAGGTGAAAATGTGTTGAAAGTCCAGAGCTGTGAATAGATAACTATGGTTGTATTATTGTATAGGAGGTGCCTGGGAGTGAAAGACACTGTGTCCACAGGAACTGCTGCCCCGCCATGCAGACCAGCAAGGCCAAAACATAAGCCACCTGCCCGGCAGTGCCCACCAGTCCTCGTGGGCTTCCCTCAGAGCTTCTCCTGAACCCAAGAGAAGAAAGGAAGCAGGGCTAGGAGACCCATGTCCCCAGAAGGAGTCCCTGGGTCTCCTCGAGTGAGCCTCCCCTCCACCCACTCCCCTGTCCACCTGCGGCCACCAGCCCCTCCCCAGGGCGGCGGGCCCAGCCCTCTGCATCAACTGGTCTCCTCTAATTACTCTTCACACACTCTGGCGCCAGGCCCTCCAACCAAATTACAATTGATTCTTCACTCCTCCTGGATCAATGCCATCGACCCTGAAACAGGGAAGACAAATTTAGACTCACCCTCTAGAAGCCAAAGGCCCAAGGCAAAGGCCAGCAGAGAGACCTGTCCCCACAAAGTTTGAATGTGCACACACACACACACACAAAAGAAGGGAAAGGATTAGCTGGTGCACAAGATGTGCTGGGCCACACAGGCATTCACATGTAGACACACAAATTAGCTCACGCAGCCACTCATATGCGTGTCTACATACATGTACCAGAAGAGCACATGCCCACTTATACACAAGGGACATACACATGTCATTGACTAGAAGACAGGGGCCCTTTGGGAGGTCACAAAAAGCACTCGCACATCTAGCTCCCGTCCAGCTGCCCTCCCAGCTCCACACTCAGGAGTATGCCCTGCCTGTCATTCACTGTTTGTGGTGGGGACACACCTGCCCATACCTCAGAGCAGGGGCCCTTCAGCCGGTTGTGTAGGACTCTGGAGCGCCCTCTTCTGGGACGTGACCTGCCCACCAACCTCTTCAGGGTGTTAGAGAAATGCCCAACCACTTCTGCACCAGAGCCCATTATAACTCAGCTGGGCTCTCCCAACACCTCCATCCTCAGAGGAGCTTGGAGTACATCTGCACCTGAGGCCCCAAATAATTGGAAATGAGGTGCCAAGCCTTACAGATGCCAGCACTGAGAGACAGCCACCAGCTCACTCCCCTGCGGCACAGATATGGGGGCGTGGAGACAATGCCGAGCCTAGAAGAGAGAGAAGGCAGAATGGGTTCCCCCACCCAATATGGCCCAAGCAAGTGCCCAAGACTTCAGACGACACTGTCCCCTACCCCTGGTCATGTTTGTCTACGTATTCCCAGGCCAATAGCTCATGCCAGGCCCATCTTTAGGTCAAGTTACGAAACCAAGGAACATTAGGAGAAAAGTCCTGAGACATTATTAAGTTGCCCCCTGCCTGCCCAAATTTCCTTAATGCTATTCTCAACAAGGGACTGTCCCTCATCCTGAACATGTTCGCTGGGATCATGGTGATGGAGAACTCCATTGTGCATCCAGTTCTCTGGCCCAACAGCTCTAAAGTTCTCCCAAATTATCAAAATCTCCCTCCCCAAAACATCCTGCACACAGTACAGGAGAAGGAAAGCCATTTTGACTGTAAATTATTGGTCATTCTACTGAGGAAGGGCCACTGTCCTATGTGTCTCCTCCAAGTTCTCAATGTGGGACTCTGCAGAGGCCAAGAGGGAGACCCTGGGAGCAGTTCCAACCTTGGGGGAGCTGCAGGGCACTGTGGCCTCCCCTGCAAAAAAGGGAAGGTCTTTGCAAAGTCAAATGTCTGCAATCTATGGAAGAAGTCCAATTTGAGTTTTGTCTCTAGTTTTACTGTCTTAATTTTCCCTAGTAGGGAAGTTCTTGGGCCTTGCTAGGCAATTCAATAAAATTATAGCAGATGATGATAGATGCTGGGTCTGAGAGGGACATCAGCAGTGCTGTGCGTGGTGTCTCCATACAAAATGGAGACTTTAGAGACTTCTCCAGACTTTGGCTTGAGCACTGTCAGGGTGCGATGGCTCACACCTACGATCCTAGCACTCTGGGAGACTGAGGCAGGAGATCCCTTGAGCTTGGGAGTTCCAGACAGCCTGAGCAAGACCTCATCTGTAATAAAAATAGGAAAATTAGCCGGGCACTATGGTAGGCACCCATAATCCTAGCTACTGGGGAAGCTGAGGTGGGAGGATCAACTGAAACCAGGAGCCTGGGGTTGCTGTGAGCTAGGCTAATGCCACTGCGCTCTAACCTAGGCAACAGAGAGACAGATAGTGACATCTCTGTCCTCACAAGCTCCATCTGCATTGCTTGAGTTTTTTCTGTTACCTATTTCCACCTTTCATTCACACAGAGCTTTTCCAACCTTTCCCTGAGGGTGTACAGTCCATGAACTCCACTCCCAAGCCCCCCACTCACAAGCTATAGCTGCTTAGACTGAGGATGATTTGCCCTCAGGCCAGAGCAAGAGCAGCTGGTTCTGAAGGAGAGAAGACTCTGGAAATTCCTGTGGCTGGCTCGCTCCTCTTGCCTGTCATTCCCACCCCACCCCACAATGTCTATATTTGAAAAGACAGATCATTTCCCAAAGCAGCTTGCAGCTATGTCTCCGGGTGTGGATTAGATGCCACCAATTGCATGCACTCACACAAAATGTGGAAGACAGACAGGAGGGGCAGTGCTCTTCCCACAGCCTTGGCTGTTGGCAGCTTTCAAGGTCATAACAGGCTTGCCAGAGTTTCCAGTGTTCACTCTTCGTTTTCTAAGTTTCAAAAATGGTAGCAGAAGACTCTTCATCTGACAGCCAAATCCCTGGATTCCGGAGTCACTTCTCTCATCTCCAGGTTTCCAAAAACTTCTCAAGGGTCTGGGCAACTCCAACCTTGATGGCAGTCTTAGAGTTATGGCTTTTCTCTCTCTCTCTCTCTTTTTTTTTTTTCTTTTCTTTTCTTGAGACAGAGTCTCACTTTGTCACCCCAACTACAGTGCAGTGGCACCATCACATCATAGCTCAGAGCAACCTCAGACTCCTGAGCTCACATAATTCTCCTGCCTCAGCCTCCCAAGTAGCTGGGACTACAGGTGCACACCACCATGCTCACCTAACTTTTTCCTGTTTTTTGATTGATTGTTTGTTTGTAGAGACTAGATCTCACTATATTGCTCAAGCTAGTCTCAAACTCTTAACCTCGAACGGATCCTTCCCCCTTGGCTTCCCCAAGTGCTGGAATTACAGGTGTGAGCATCTGCACTTGACCAGCCTCCCTAATCTGTGTTGTTCTGGGAGTCATCCCAGTAACCTTGACCCCAGACCCACTTTCTCTCCCCTTCCAAAGACCATGCAAGCCCTGAAATTTCTGTATTGAATCCCTTTTGGCTTGAACTATCTTGCGTGGAGGCTTTTTCCTACCCTGCATCTTGACATACAAGGTTCAAGCTGGGGTAAGAGCAGTTACAAGGTCAGCTTCATTCAACAGACATTTAATGAGTGCAGACCATTTCACCTGGCACTGTGCTAGACACCTCAGCTTGGTGAGCATGGAGACAAGGAACTCAGGCCAGCAGGTGAACCGTGGCTTGGACAGAGTGGCAGAGTCCCAGTCACTACCCAGTCAATCCAGTGCCGGGGAGAGAGACATGAGCAAAAAGGCAGCCTTTGGAGAGAGACAGGTGGGGCTGAGTCCTGGCTCCCAGCTCACCACAGAACTCACACTCCCTCTCCAGGACTCAGTTGCTTTGCTTACTCCCACTGGACCCCTCCCCTTTGCACTCTTTCTCTCTCACCCCTCCAGACTCAGGTAACGTGCCCTCTCCAGGGAGGTGCTGCTGCCTATCTTCCTGCAGGGGCTCTGCCCCATGCTTTACACAGAGTGTGTGATAGACTGAATTCCCTTGGTTCTCATCCCACATTTCCTTCTGCGGATGCACACACATGCACACTCTCACAACTGGAGTGAGCTATTTGTCTCAGGTGGGGCTCCCAGATGCTGAGCTGAGATGGAGGTTCACATGCTCAAGATTTCCGGAGGGAGGGTTCCCAGGAGGGACCCTAAGGAAGTGAGGAGAGAAGGATGGGAGGGGAATAAGCCTGGGAAAGATGTGGCTTTACCTGAAGTCTGGCTTTCTTCTGCCCTCCCTGGAGTCCCCAGGAATGAATGGCACCCCAGATTCATCCCACCTTGCGGAAGGGGGCTGGCTGCTGTGACCTGCACCAAGCATTTCCCTTCAGGAAGGGTGCAGCCATGAGTAACAGCAGCCAGAACTCAGACAGCAGCGCAAGGGAGGTGCCCCGGCAGCCCAGCAGAGGCCTGGAGGGACATGGCTGCAGGGAGAATAAAATAGCACGCGCTTTACGGCATTCCCAGAGAACAAGAAGCGGACAGGACGGGGTCATGGGAAAGACGGTCGGTGCCTAATGCAGTTGGCTTTCTTCCCCAGCAGCCAAGCCAGAGCTGGGGCCAAGCAGACTCCCACCAAGATGGCACATGGTCACAGGAGGAACCGCTTGGGCTTGCAGGTGTTTGGAGATTAATATCGAGCTTATTAATTAAGCAACACAAAGCCACAGGGCATGCTCTTTATCATATGCCACCAACAGTGCTGTTCTTTAGGTGTTAGTGGATTCTGCATTGTGCCCCAGGGGCCCCAGGGGCTCCTCGGAGGGAAGGCGTCTGCTGACAGTGCCTGTGCCCCTCTGCTTCAAAGGCTCTGCGGCTCTCCTTAGCGTCTCTCAGGAGGCAGTAGCATCTGGCACTCTTTCCTCAACCAACCTGGAGGGAACCGCCTTCCTCCCTTGCTGCAAGGTGGGGCTGACCCACCCAGAAGTCGAGATGAGCAGGAACAGCTGTGTGTCAGGGGCACTGCAGCCCTGTAAACACACCGTGAGCCTGACCCTGGAAAGAAGGGGCAGAAAGGATCAAAGCTGGCCTTGCCTGGAGAGAAGAGACACAGCCCAAGGGTCTGCCAGGTGACCTGACTACCTTGTACTTTGGCAAGGAGGGACAGGCCACAGTGACCTGATGTCGATTCTCTGCCCAGGAGAGTGACATCCGGGCAGGGTGCCACCTGCCTTGTGGATCTCCCATCTTCTTGTTGTTATCGTTTATTCCCTTCTAAGCCAGAAATTCTGACTCCTATATACCCTGCAATCCTCTACCCTCCAGTGTCACCAAACACACAAGAGAAGTGCTCTGGGGAACTCTGCAGAACCCTCTTCTAAATGAGCTTTCAGCCTCCCTCCCTTCCCTCTCCCTACCATGGCTGCCGTTTCTTCCCGCCCTAAAGGAGCAGGTGGTGATTCTTTTCAGAGTGGAATTGGCCCAAGAAAATAGCTACTCTGGCCAAGAAGAAAAAATGACAGCAACAGGTCCCAGAGAATCTGTCTCTGTCTGGACACATTGGATGCTAGAATAGGGAAACCCACAGTGGGCACTGTGGGTCCCGGGTCCCTGGTGGGTGTCCCTTCCTGGGCTGAGAAGACCAGACTCCAGTGGCTCCCTGCTCACTAGACTGGGCTCGTGCATTTTCTTAATTTGTTGTATGAACAACAACCAAATTGGTTCTTATTAATAAGATAGGCAACGAGCCAGGGCAGTAAAGAAAGGGTCACATTTCATAATAAAGCTAGGAGAGCTCTTGTGTCATGAGAAACTGCTGAAAAGGAAGGTTTAGTCAGGAAGTGGGACTTGGGCACCAGGGAATTAAGGGAGATGCGGATGGCAGGGCGGGGGTGGGGGGGACTGTCATGGGGCAGAGCAGACACAAGGATATAGTCAGCCTCCTAGTCTGCCCAGTTACCTTCTCTGCTCCTCACATCCTCCAGGAACTATCTCTTCACTTATTGTCAGGTCACTGCTCCTCCTTTACACACACCATTGGCTCCACTCCAAAGACCATGCAGAAATATCGTTTCCTTCTCACGCAAGCCATTTCCTTGAACAATTGTCAAAAACTGGAAATGCCAAAGATTTGTCAGTTGTAGGGTCTTGCAGAAGTTGAGCCACCATCCCTCACCTCCAGAGATCTACGCATCCTAGAACAATGGGGAGTCACCTGTTCCTAGGTATGAGTCATGTGAACAAAGAAGGCGATTCTTAGCCAGGGACCCAGAGCCCTGTGCCCCTAAATCCTGTCTGCCCCAGCCACTCTTGGTCCTCATCTCTACCCCTGCAGAGTTCCAGCACAGAGAGATGGGGGGCAGGCCAACTCAGGCCAAAGCACACTCTTGAAGTTTGTCCTGAGAACTCCAAAATGATCCCCAGTGAGAAGCTTAAACATGCAGAGGTGTCCTCTGGCCAAACTAGAGATAGAGGTCCCTTCCTTCCTTCCTTCCTTCCTTCCTTCCTTCCTTCCTTCCTTTCTCTTCCTAGATCCACATCTGCTTGATCGGAGAGATGAAGGATCCACAGCAAAACACAACATGAAAGAGAAGCATTTCTTCTTCAGGTCCAGAGTCTAGGGCCCCAGCCAGGCACCCATAGGTCGGGACAGTTCCCCAGAAGGAAAGAGAGAAGGTCCTAGGCCACTGATTGAGGAAGAGACACCAGACCTACAGCGTCTAGGCCCAAACCATTCTTGTCTCAGCTCACAGAAACCTGGTAAGAGCTGCGCCGCTACCTGCGGCCCCCCCCAGCACACCCCCTCACCCCCGGCCTCCGTAAGAGCTGTGCCAGGACCGTGATCAGCGCTGGCCCCGACCTCCATAAGAGCTGTGCACAACCCACGACCCGTGCCCACCAGGCCTCCACATGCCCTGACCAGGAACTCTGGGAGCCCCGCAACCACGCGTCCTCTCTCCTATACCTTCCCTGCCTCCACACCGGCCTTCTGGTTTGGCCAGGGACTCTGGTAGCTGCGTGCCCTCCAGAGCCCTCCCTGCCTCTGCACAGAGCCCTTCTCCTGGCCAGAGACTGCTGGCGCCTTGGGCTTTCTGTGCCAAAGTCACTGAGCCAGGCACTCCCAGAACCATGTGCACCACCCCCTGCCCTGTTGCTGGGTGTGTCACACACTGGAGATGCTCTCACAACCAGAACTCCCTGGCTGGGGCAGCCCCAGAGGAACTACACAGGGTCACTTCCTACAAAGATCCAGCAACAATAGAGTGATCCGGCTGGGATCTAATCATGGAGAGACACCTCCCCAACTCTAAGGATGGCCAGAGGAAACAGTGAAAAACAATCATGAGGCAAAATCAACAGAAAAACTCTGGCAATATGAATAATCAGAGTAGATCAACTCCCCCCAAGGATCAAGGGGGCAGACACAGCACAAGATCCCATGCACAAACAAATAGCTGAGATGTCAGAAATCAAATTCAGAATCTGGATAGCAAATAAGATCTAATTAGAATTCCAAGCAGTAACCCAAAAGATATCTCAGGAATTCAATGAATTCAAAGACCAAATGACCAAAGATTTTGACACATTGAGACAAGAAGTTGCACCCCTCATAGATCCAAAAAACACAGTAGAATCCCTCAGTAACAGAATGGAGCAAGCAGAAGAAAGGAAATTTTAGATTTAAACTTAACCATTCAACATCTGGACTTAACAGACATCTACAGAACATTTCATCCCAACAAAACTGAATACACATTCTTCTCATCAGCCCACGGAACATACTCCAAAATCGACCACATTCTAGGCCACAAATCTAACCTCAGCAAATTT
>CAUYPK010096500.1:0-39606 GCA_963574355.1 Loris lydekkerianus
AGCAGTGTTGGCATGTAGTAGGCACTCAAGAAATGTGTGTTGAATGAACGATGCCTGTGACAAGCAGCTGGACTTTATTCTTTCCTGACCCTTGCTCCTATGACACACCTCCTCCTGACTGCCACTGTCACCCCTTCAGAGGAGAACTTCTCTAGTGAACTCAAGGGAAACAGTTATGGCCAAGGACATCCTGGGTGAAGCAGGGCTGCATTTTGATGAGCTGAACAAGCTTCGGGTATTGGATCCAGAGGTTACCCAGCAGACGATAGAGCTCAAGGAAGAGTGCAAGGACTTTGTGGACAAAATTGGCCAGTTTCAGAAAATAGTTGGTGGTTTAATTGAGCTTGTTGACCAACTTGCAAAAGCAGCAGAAAACGAGAAGATGAAGGCCATTGGTGCTTGGAACCTGCTCAAATCTATAGCAAAGCAGACAGAAGCTCAACAACAGCAACTTCAAGCACTAATAGCAGAAAAGAAGATGCAGCTGGAAAGGTATCGGGTTGAATATGAAGCTTTGTGTAAAGTAGAAGCAGAACAAAATGAATTTATTGACCAATTTATTTTTCAGAAATGAACTGAAAATTTCACTTTTGTAGTAGGAAGGCAAAAAAGGCCCAAACCAAAAAACCTCTGTACCATTCCAGCAACTTGACTAACAATCTAAGTACATCAGTGTGTGAGGAGCGCAGCCCTCTGAAGGCAGCACTGCAAGGCGGGGGGCTTACTGTAAGCGTCAGTGCACAACTGCCACCAGTGGCCACATAGTAGGGTCTTCTTGCATTCTTAGTCTGAACTAAGCAGTCTGTAAGCTTTGATCCTTTTTTTGTAAATTAACAAAGCTTTGGAAGAAAAAGCAATAAACAGTTTTCCAAATGGTTAAAAAAAAAAAAAAGTTGAAGGCACATGATGTAGATTAGGATCAGAAAGGAAACTGCCTTGTTTCAGATAGGGACTTCAAATAAAAAAGGGTGACCTCTAAATTTTCTCCATTGTAAATGCTGCTTAAACAACCTCTCTGCTCTAAGAGATAGAGACATCCCTGGCCCCCACCATGTTTACCTCTGCTTCTTCCCTTCCCTTACCATCTCCCCAAAATACCACCTACTTCAGGGACACAGTAACTTCTCAGTTCTTTAGAATGACCAGAGTGTGGTGCTCTAAATAAGTCTTTTTCCTCATAAGTTAATAGTCAACATTTAAGTACAATGGTGGTATTTTATTTAAGTTAATTTTCATGCTTTGATAATTTATCTTTCTAAAGTGTATTTCAATTAAATGGGTTAGGCTAGTTAGAGAAGACTCCACTGCTAGAAGAAATTAAGTAATTTATCCAAGGACACACAGGTAGCAAACTGCAAAAGGATTTCATCTTAGGTCTTAATCTAAAGCTTATGCTTTTCATATCATACTACAAAGTTGTCCCTTTTTTTTTTTGCTTGTATGAATATCTTCCCTCTTCTTGTGATTTTTATTTCTAATTTCCATTCTACTTTCCCCATGCTTATTGAGTGCAGCACCAGTGGTGCTATTTCATAAGGGTGAGGACAACTGTGAATCATCATCTATGTACTTTAATACATCTGTAGGGTTTTTTTGAGAGGGGAGTGGTTTTAATCAGTACCTTAACTACTGCTTTTCCTTCCTTTTACACCTTATGAAGGGGGACTCTGTCTCAAAAAAAAAAAAAAAAAAAAAAAAATCTCAGGGGATTTCTATATATGTCTTATTGCCCAAGTGTCACTTGTTTGTTTTCACCTTCATGAAACTGAAGCAGATGCATTATAGGTATGGACACTCAGTCATTAAAATTACTCTTACAGAAAAGGCTGAGCTTTATATCAAAACATAAGAGAATCAATATAATTTATGTTTTGAATTAAAATGCTTAAGATATCTTTTATGGATCTCTACTTCAAACAACTTTTTTTCTTAGTACACTGGATACCAGTCTCAATTGCTTCAGACAGGAGGACTTCTATTGTTCTCTTTGTATAAGATAATCATCCTTAGGCAGCCAGTAAACTCATTGGAGAGGATTTTTTTTCTCTTTTTATTTATTTTTTTTATTAAATCATAGCTGTGTACATTAACAATCATGGGGTACAATGTGCTGGTTTTATATACTATTTGAAATATTTTCATCAAACAGGTTAACATAGCCTTCACGGCATTTTCTTAGTCATTGTGTTAAGACATTTGTATTCTACATTTAGCAAATTTCACATGTACCCTTGTAAGATGCGTAGTTGGTGTAGTCCCACAAATCACCCTCCCACCACCCATCCTCCCCCTCCCTTCCCCTCCCCTCCTATCCCCTTTCCCCATATTCTTGGGCTATATGAAAGCTATAACTTGATTTCATAGTAGGGCTGAGTACATTGGATACTTTTTCTTCCATTCTTGAGATATTTTGCTAAGAATAATATGTTCCAGCTCCATCCATGTCAGCATAAAAGAGGTAAAGTCTCCATTTTTTTTTTAAGGCTGCATACTCCCAGGGTGGGACTGAGCCAGGACTACTTTAGGGAGCCTAAGACGCACGCGGCCCTCAGGGCATCATAGCTGGGACAAAAGCAGGTGGGAAACCAGAAGCTGAGTGTGAGCTCTAACCACACCCGCCCCAACACAGACTACAACTGAGGCAGATACCCCAGCTCTGGGCAATGGCACAGACTGGGGCTGAGTTGCAGTTTCTGTGAACGCAAACAGCATCTGATCCGCAGGGGAATATAGCCAGGACAGAAACAAACTCTGTGAAATTGTTCTTTTCTGTCAGCAAAATTAATCAGGGGTGGGGCTGGAACTGAGTGAACCTCCCCAGCCTCCATTAAGCACCCGAGATTCTCAGGCCTCAGCTCCCCCTGCAGGATAGTGGAGGGGATTTTCAAAATTCCACACCCCACAATTAATATTCAAAAATGCTTAATGTGGGATACTGATATGAATACAAAAGACTACAAATATAACAGGTGCTCAGAGAAGGAAGAAATCCGATCAGGACTATAGGGATGAGAGAAGAGTTCATGAAAAATGCTGATTTTGAGTGTGTACTGATTATTAGCAGGTAAGTTTGGAGATTAGAGAAAACAGGGACCATTGTAGACAGGAAATAAAACTTGAGCAAGAGCAAGGACAGTGGGAAGATGAGCAGCTGGAGCTGAGCTTTTGTTGGCATATTAGTGCTTTGGCATCTTTGGATTTTAAGAGTGGAGTCATTTAATTAATTAATTTATTTATTTATTTTGCAGTTTTGGCCAGGGCCAGGCTCAAACCACCACTCTCAGTATATGGGGCTGGCACCCTACTCCTTGAGCCACAGGCGCCGCCCCATTTAATTTATTCTTAACTAATTGTAAGGCTTCCCAAAGACAGGAATAGAAAGACATCTAGAACCAAGGTGGCATATCTATTTCTCCACATTCTAGCCAGAGGAGTAGTTTTAATTTTCCAGAACTATTTATTATGTTAAGAAGATGATGCATTAACTTAGTAAATATTTTGTGTGTAGCTAATATGTGACAGAAATTGTGCTTGGCATCAGCTGTACATCACTGAGAAAATGAGACAATTCTAAAGGAGCTTACTGACAGATATTTGGCAAATACATTTATAGTGATGAATTGCCAATGATTTTTTTTTACACAAAATAAAAACAAGATGGTATGAATGTACATTAGGGAATGAGGAAAAAGCTCTGGGGAAGCAAAATGTAAGATGAGAGGCCGGGTGTGGTGGCTCACGTCTGTAGTCCCAGCGCTGTGGGAGGCTGACGCGGGTGGATTGCCTGAGCTCAGAGGGTCGAGACCCGTATGAGCAGCAGTGAGACAGAGTAAGACCCCGTCTCTACTAACATCATCAAAAACAGCCAGACATGGTGGGTGTATGTAATCCCAGCTACTGGGGAGGCAATGGGAAAGCATCACCAGAGGAAGAAGAAAATGAACAACAACAAAAAAAGAGTACTACAAACGAAGAAGAATGAACAAGCAAGCTGAAATTAAAAATAAAAATAAAATTAAAAAAAAAAAGATGAGAAATGAAGGATATGTTGAAATTATAATAAGTAGAAAAGACCATTTTAAGCATGTACTAAACATCATCAGCAAAACCATGGGTATATTTGAGAAATTAAAAGAAAACCCCTATGGTTGAAGTGGAATAAGGAGAGAATAACTTGAGCTGAGCTTGGAAAAATGAGCAGGGGTTAGATATAGTAAAGGGATTAGATAAAGTAACCCAATGGTATTTAGTATTTAGCTGTTTGGCTTATACAGTAAGTGCAGTGGAAAGCCTTTGAGGGAATTTAAGCAGGAAAGTAATATGTGTATAAGTAACCAGTTCTGCCCTAAAAATCAACCGGGTGCTATATAATGACTGAATTTATGAGAGGCAAGAATTGAAGGGAGAGAGAACCAGTCAGGAAGCTACCGTAGTATTCTATTTGTTTTTGTTTGTTCTTTGAAACAGAGTCTCACTTTGTCACCCTCAGTAGAGTGCTATAGTGTCACTGCTCACAGCAACCTCAAACTCTTGGGCTCAAGCGATTCTCTTGCCTCAGCCTCCTGAGTAGCTGGGACTATAGGTGCCTACCATAACATTCGACTATTTTTAGAGATAGGGTCTCGGTTTTGCTCAAGCTGGTCTGGAAACTGTGAGCTCAGGCTATCCACCTGTCTTGGCTTCCCACAGTGCTAGGATTACAGACATGAGCAATTGTGCCGGGCCTCCCCTGAGATTTTTATGATTATTTTCTTCAATGTTTTACAGTTTTGCTCACACCTAATTTGATAGCAATTTTTTAAAAAGTGACCAGCATTTATCAAATCTTTTCAAAGCATTCAACTAATTTTCACAGAAACAACTCCTTGTTGTACTCATATCTCATTAGTTTATGTAATACTTAATCAAATTATAGAATTATAGAGGTTTTGGAAGAGATAAAATAAATTCTTGATAAGCATTAATTTGTAGTAGCAGATATCCTCAGGTACACTTAGTAATTCCATTATCTCCAAACAGTCATAATGGCCTTGGCATGACCCACTTCGTTTATAGAATAGGATGTGTTGTTTAAATTCTATCGAAGGGTGATTAAAAAACAGTCTGCTTCTTTTGTTTTCTTCACATCTAGCATAGATATGAGTCCATGAAAGTAAATCTAGTGAAAATGCTGGAAGGAGAGAAAAACTATGAAGAAGGACATAATGTAAATGAAAAACATCCTGTGAGATTACATCGTCTGTCACAAGAATCTCCTGGGCTTGGATTTTGGAGACTGAGAATTTCTGAGAATTGAAAAATAAAAGTGCCCATTTTCTGACAACCAGAATAGCATTTAAGAGGAGAAGAAAACTGAACTTACCTGGGACTTGACTATCTGTGATCCAGCATTCATTTCTTTCCTCTTTGTGGTCCCTTCCTGAGAAGGAACAGCATTCTGAGAAGGCATAACTGAGAAAAGATAAAAGCATCATGTCAATACATATTAGGCTAAATTTAAATCTTGGAATTTATGCCTTGTGTTTATATAGTTTACAGAGATGCTAAGACAGAAAGGTTGTGACATCCCTAGTCCTCTATTACATTGGGGGATTCAAGGCAGGACTCTCTCCTCTGTCGTACAATTCCACTTGTGGCATAAATGAGGTCAGTAGTTTTTCAGTCCTAGCTAAATACTTGGGGAAATTAAAAAATATGCCAATGCTCAGCCCCAGCTCCCAAAGATTTGGATTTAATTGGGTGGGGGTAGGCCTGGGCAACAGCATTTTAAATTTTAAAGTCTTCAAGTGATTCTAAGTGTAGATAAGAATTACTGACATGAGGTGATACAGAGAACATATGTTGAGGGCCTATTTTTACCCTTTATCCTCACAAGAGATGAATTTATCTCCAAGCATATACTCCAGAAACCTGCCTTTCCTTTGTTTAAGGTGATCCTTTGAACATACAGAAGACATTTCATGCTTCTCATTGTTCAGAATGTTCATCTTCCTTTTTGATTTTTTTTTCACTTTCTTTTGAGTGTCTGGATTCAGTCCTCTACTAGGATTACTATAGTTCTTTGTAGTTCTTATGTTATAATGTCTCCAAAGCTTTGTTTTCTTTCAGTATAACAGTCAGGAGATGCCTGTACTAGAAGCGTGAGTATTCTTGTGAATCCCTGAAAGCTAATTTTCCAGTGCCTTGTGGGGGAACAGCCACTCCCAGATATTAGAGATACCCCAAGATATCCACAAGAATGACTTCTGCTTTCCAGGGGCAACCACTCTCAGAATGTTGCCTTGTAAGATGCAGGGGCTTCTGAAGGTGGCTATTACTTTTTGTTTTCTAAAATCATCCATCCTTCATATACAGACTTCACTATGGTATTCAAATCTGTGCCTTGGCATGGATCTTGTAAGATACAATTCTAGGCTGAGCACTTACAATAAAGATGCACCAGAGTCAGCAGAAGAAATCCAACAGTCTTGGTAACCTAGGAACCTACAGAATCTGTAAAGAGATAGATGAACTATTCATTCATAAAGAAAGAGCACAAGGTGTGGCTTTTTTTAATATATTCAAGAGGTATTTTTAGAATTTCTCAGACTCACACATTACAAAAAATAGACCTCTACTTTGTAAATGTACCAATTACAACAAATTCAGCCTTAGTCCTTTCTCACCTTCTATCCAAAATAGCAAATTTGTGTCCTTGCTCAGGGAAAGTGTTTGTTTTCCTTAGGAGGGGGTAAACAGGCCTTTTGACAACAGAGTGAAATGTATTGATTTGCTTATAATCATGGAAGAATATACTCTTTTTCTGTTCAAAGGGTGATCCCAAAAAAATCTTTCTCAAAAAGCTAGTGATGGAAATAAAGAAAAAAGTCATTTCTGGGAAACTATTTATTTATTATTTATTTATTTTTATTTTTTTTAGACAGATCCTCAAGCTGTTGCCCTGGGTAGAGTGCTATGGAATCACAGCTCACGGCAACCTCCAACTCCTAGGCTCAAGTGATTCTCCTGCCTCTGCCTCCCAAGTAGCTAGGCCTACAGGCGCCCGCCACAATGCCTGGCTATTTTTTGGTTGCAGTCGTCATTGTTGTTTGGTGGGCCCGGGCTGGATTCAAACCTGCCAGTTCAGTTGTATGTGGCTGGCGCCTCAGCTGTTTGAGCCACAGACACCAAGCCATGGGAAACAATTTTTTAAAAGAGAAAACCACAGTTCTAGTGAAATGGCCCTGCTCAATAAGGCAGCCATTTACTACCCAAGACATGGCATGAAACTAAAATTTCACAACCAGTTCACTGAGAGGCAGACCCTTCAGGAGCAACTTAAAAGCAACTGTAAGAACTAGGTTTGGGAATTAATCAACAAGCATAAGCACTGAAAAAGCCCCACTGTCAGAAGAGCAAGACAGAAGGTATGAGAATTCCCTGAAGTTTCAAAGCCAATCACCTCAAAGCCATGTATCTCACAAGAAAGCTGCATTTACAAAGGTAGGCAGAATAGAGTTTCTCCTTTATATGTATGAACTGAACTCCAGATGACTAGGATTCCAGAGATTACCTAGTTGAAATTTTCCTAAAGTGTGCCACATTAACAATATATGTCTGTTACTTACAAAAAAGGACGAAATCAGGGTCAGAAAATTATGGCTTCAACCAAATTAAAATAAGGTTTTTTTGCTACAAATCTTAGAGATTGTCATATGGTGTGTACATTGTGAATCCCAGAAAACCCCAAAGGGAAGGGAAGTGTGTTGAATATATTACATATTGAATGCAATGTTTCCAAAATATATTTAATTTGAAACTTTTTTTTTTTTTGAGACAGAGTCTCACTATGTTGCTCTTCGTACAGCAACCTCCAACTCTTGGGCTTAAGCAATTCTCTTGCCTCAGCCTCCCAAGTAGCTGGGACTACAGGCACCCACCACAATGCCTGGCTATTTTTTTGTTGTAGTTGTCATTATTGTTTAGCAGGCCCAAGCTGTAAAGAGATAGATGAACTATTCATTCATAAAGAAATGAGCTACTCACTGAGCTACAGGCGCCATCAATTTGAAAATATTTTTGTGGCAACTGATGGGACTAGGGATTCCACAGAACCACCTTGGGAAATGCTGATTTAGCTCTCAGTTCTTTGGCTTAAGGAAGTATCCTGAAGATCCTTAGATCATAGAGCTAAGTGAAAGCTGATTCTAGAACCCAGGACTTCTGATTGATAGTCTTGGCCTCCTTCTAATATAGTTATCCCACAGTATCCACAGGAGATAAGCTCCAGGACTCTTACAGATCCAAAATCCATGGATGCTCAAGTCCCTTATATAAAATGGAACAGTATTTCCATGTAACCTAGACACATTCTTCTGTATACTTAAAATCATAACCAGATTACTTATGGCACCTAATACAATGGAAATGTGATATAAATTACTGTTATTCTTTAGTCAATTATGACAAAGGAAAAAAAGGCTGTCTATATTTAATACAGGTAAAATCATCCATTTCCCCCTTAATATTTTCTATTTGGGGTTGTTTAAGTCTATGAATGCAGAATCCATGGATATGGAGGGTCGACTGTATACTCTGAGTCCTTCTTAGTACTTAATCTTTCCCTTTTCTTATCGTAATTTCCCTTTTAATTCTATACTGGAAAGAACAACAAACTAATAGTGTAAATCAGGGGTGAGAAACCTTTTCATGTTGGAAGGCCACATTAATTTAGCTATAATTAAAGGCCACATTCAAGAAACTTCAAGTAGATATATTTAAAAATGTACATTATTTTGTAAAAATCTAACTACTATGTACTTAATTTCAAAAATGAAAATTTGCTAATTTTAAAATTAATTAACTTTAATGACTTTGTTGTATCTGCTTTTTATTGAAAGCATTTGAATATTTGGTTGTAAACAAGTTTCACAGTTTTGGTTGATCCTCTACCAGGGCATCAGACATTTGTGACCTGAAGGGTATTTTAATTTGAGTTGAGTGGCAGAACGTAGATTTGCAGCAATAAGTGCTTGAAAAGCAAGAAAGGATTTTTATGGCATGTTGCTGAAGGTGTGGGTATTCTATTGCATATTTCCATGTTTCAGTTGGTCTTTCTTAGCATCAAACATTGACTCCAAAACGTCATCTACTAAGAGCTCAATCAATTCCATCTGTAGTCCTTTAAGTGTCTTAGCAACATCAATTAAGTGAGGCTGAAATGCTAATTTGAGTGTGATGTCATGATTCTCAAAGTCAATGAACTTTTTTCATTGTATTCTCCAATCAAAAGCTGTATATTCTTCAAATAATTTGCATATATTATCCAGCTCATCAATGGCCTTTGCTTAAGTGGGAAAAATGTTCATCTGAAATTTCCTTTAGAAGAAGTGTTTTGAAAAAAGATAGTATCTAACTATTATTCTTCACTGCCCTCCATAGCACCAATGACGGGTAAGATTCCCAAAACTGGGACAACCTAAGACAGGATATGGAGAGGCTGCACGGTGGATTAAATTCATAGTATCCAAAGACAGGTAAGATCACTCTGCGTTCAGTCAACCTAAGACAGAGACCAAACCATTGATGTTTGTATCCCCCTGATGGGTAAGACTGAAACTGCAAGAGCAGGCAACCTAAGACAGGGGCTATGTTTTTCCACTATACAAAAAACAAACGAGGGAATTGTTGGGCCCTGCCATGTGCCTGAGGTGTAGTGCAACTTCCTGAACCTGACTAGAAGTAGATCCATCGAGCTACTTCTGTGTAACAAAGACTCAGTAAGGCCCGGCCTGAAACTGCCTCTACCTAGATACAGCCAACGTGGTACCATGCCATTGGCCCAACCCTATCACGCACCTCATCCTCCGCCTTCTTTCCCCACCCCTTCCCCACGCTCTATATAAGCAGCTGCTTGACGCAATAAAGTTGAGTTCCTGCTTAAAAAAAAAAAAAAAAGAAATGAAATCAAAAAGGAAGTAGAAAGAGAGGGAAGGAGGGAGGGGAGTGGGGCTTTGGTGTGTGCCACACCTTTTGGGCACAAGACACGATTGTAAGAGGGACTTTACATAAAAAATGCAATTGGTGTAACCTGGTTTATTGTATGAATAAACATATTCATACAATGAATCCCCAATGAATCCCCAACAATAAAAAATAAAGAAATGAAAAAAAAAAGAAAAAAGAAAAAAAAAAGAATCTTCTTCAACTCCATCCAGGTTAATACAAAAAACATAAAGTCCCCCTCCTTTTATAGTTGAATAGTATTATGGTATACATATACTACAGCTTACTAAACCATTCATGTGTTGATGGGCACTTGGGTTGATTTCACATTTTGGCGATTATGAATTAAACTGTGATAAACATTATAGTGTAAATATCCTTATGCTAAAAAGGTTTTTTTCTTCTGGGTAGATATCTAGTAAAGGGATTGCAGGATCAAATGAAAAGTCTACTTTTAGCTCTTTGAGTTTTCTCTATACTTCTTTCCATGGAGGCTATATTAATTTGCAATCCCACAAGCAGTGTAAAAGTGTTGCCTTCTCTACATCCATGCCAGAATCTAAAGCTTTGGGACTGAAGACCCTCCAGGCAATTGTAGCAATACCAAAAATAAATAAATGGGACGTGATCAAACTGAAAAGCTTCTGTATAGCTAGGGGTACAAAAACTAAAGCAAATGGACAGCCTTCAGTATGGCAGAAGATATTTGCATGCTATGAATCTGACAAAAGGGCTGATAACTAGAATCTACAATAAAAGAGCAAACAATCCCATTTATAAATGAGCAAGAGACATGAACAGAAACTTCTCCAAAGAAGACAGATGAATGGCCAACAAACACAGGAAAAAAATGGTCATCTTCCCCAATCACCAAAGAGATGCAAATCAAAACTTTGCTGAGGTATCACCTAACCCAGTGAGGATAGCCCACATCACTAAGTCCCACATGCAATTTGTTTTTGATGTAGAGAAGCCCAGAACTCCCAGAACTCAAACCTGGGATAATTTTCTGAAGGTCAACTAAGCCACTCTGCCTGCCTGAGAGTTAAAGTTCACCTGTGCCTTCTGACATTCTGGAAAAATGTCTATGCTGCATTAATAGGCCTAAGAGGTTCCTTTAAAATTTTACCCAGAATTCTTTCTCTGCCACCCACACCTCCAATGTTTGTAGGATGAAAAATTTGCAGTTACAGCTGACCTAATGGTGGACTACTACATTTTAAGATTATTTCCACTTGTCCTGAGATTGTCTAGACTGAAAAAAGTTTGTATGGAAGAATATACCTCAACTGAACAAAGTAACAAATGGAAGCCTTGAATCAAGGGCCCACCTCCTCCCAGGGACGTATATCGAGAGTCTGTATTTTTCTTCCTGGTGGTTGGTAAATTAAAACAAATTCATGGTATGTCTCCAGAGCCCCCAGTTGTGTGTCAGAAACTGCACTGTGTGCTGCTGAGACAGAAGTTTTGCTGAACCCCATCCTGGGTAGCAACACATCCAGCCTGCAGATACGGCCCCCTGCCTCTGAGATGCTGGGAAGCCACTGTGTGCAGATATGGAGGGGTGAGGCTGAGATGAAGGCAGTTGTTAATTAATTCCATAGATAGAAAGAATCATAGCTGTAGAAAGTGCTGTGAAGAAAAGATGCAGAGTGGTGAGGGAATTTGTACTGGGGGTACTAACCCATCAGGCTTCCATACAGAACTCCTGGGTTCACACAGATAGACAGAAGAGAGTGAGTAAAGGAGGCTGGAGCTACATGGGCAGAGACTACTCAGGGAAAGAGCTTGGCCAGGGACTAGCCCCAGCTGTACAGAACACTGGAAAGGCAGATGGTTTTTACAGGCCAGTGGAGGTTTTGAATTTGGGGGAGGGGATGTAATATTCAGATGACATAAAGATAACTGAGAACAGAAGGAGGGAGGCCAAGGAGGATTTGGGGAAGCGGTCGGAACAGCAATGAGGTGAGTGCAAGGGAAGCTAACAGCCAGTCTCATGGGCAGCCTGGAGGTTGGAAGGGTAGATAGAGATAACTGGAATGTAGAAGTGACCCACCCTTAGTATCTCCCCACCTCTTCACTGCATGCCATACCCTTCCTCCTCTCCCTCATCTCCTCTGCCCTGGACAATGCCAGCCCCCACTGCTGCATGGATCCCAGTCCTCCTACGGCCATGCTGCCATTTTTAGGCCTTGTTTGCAATTCTGCAGAAGTTTACCATCACCTTCTAGGAAGTTTGAAGCCTTAGCGGAGCACTGAGGCCCAGGGGGGTCTCCAATCCCCCTGGACCCTGCACTGCTGCTGCCACAGACATGCCGCATCCCGGCTCGGCTTCCACAGGTCTCTACACAGGTTCTCATAGTCCAAAATGTCACCATCTGTTTCATGTGAACGCCCAGTTCCCATCTGAATTTCAGGTCAAGAGACTAAAATGTTGCTTTCTATTAAAAGTTCTCATTGGCAATCCCCAGCTCTGACAGGTGTGCACACACAAACTTATACACACACACACCTCCGTGTGCAGGCAGCCAATGCCGCTGAATACACTCCCTCTTGGTAAACTCATGACATGGAGTTTCCACATACTGAGATTTTCTTGTTGGCATAGAGACCATCGCTTTCCCTGCTTGTACCCCAAGTGTATAACGTGGTGGGTTCTTGGTGAATATTTGAGGACGATGGTAGCAACTGAACCTCCACTTCCTGTGACTTTCTTAACCCATTGGCAAAGCAAGAAGAGTGACAAGGGACTACTCAGGAGGACTTTGGGGGAAGTAATTTGCTCCCTGGAGGTCTCTGCTTTCATTTTTCTAATTGCCCACCATGAAGCAGTCTGGCTCCTGTGGGAAAACTACCCCAAACATTGTGAGGCCCTGTCAGTGCTCCTGAGACCGTTACCTGACTTCTAACACCACATAACTAAACCGAGGTTCCAGGTCCCAGAAGGCTGGAAGGTGGGCAACGTGGGTGAACAGATACCTGCTGGAGACTGCCTCCTAGGCAGCTGCAGTTTATTGGGGGCAAAAGGAAGGCACAGGACCCGTGTGGAGCCAGGGGCTGGGAAAGGCCTCTCTCCTCAGGTGCTACAGCCACTTATGCTCAGTTACACCTTAGTTCACTCCCCTCACCCCCACCCCGTACTCTTGGGGCAGCTGCAGGTGAGGAAACAGCAGCACCTCCTAGTGGAACCCAACAGAAAAGATAGTACTGGAGGCCGACACAGAGGAGAGGCAGGGTCTAGGAAAAGAAGGGACAGTGAAGTAACAAGCTTGTGTGAGTGGGAAGAGCTTATTCTCACACTTCTGATACCATAATCTAGGCTCCAGGGAGGAACATATTAACATTCCTAAGCTTTCTCCACCAAATACATTTAAATGTTAAATGGCTCGAGTAAAATGGAGTGTCATTCCAAGTTCATTGCTGGTTGATGTATAACAACAGTTTCAGTACTTGCCTTTTGCCAACTCTGATAAAAACTTTCACTCACCAAAAAAGAAAGGAAAGAGGGCTTCAAATTATTTATTTTCCTCTACTTTCGTTGGCCAGGGGTTAGGCTAAATATTGCTTCATATGCATTATCGTGCTCTGATTCATCTGCTCCAAAAGGGAGCTCTTCTTGTTCCTTTTTCTTTGATGAGGAAATGGAAATTCAGCGGCATTAAGTAACTTATCCCAAACAACACAATTTGTCGATAGTGGAGTGTGGACACACACGGTGACCTCTCTCTACCCAGGGTCTCCCCAGTTGTTGTGCCCCATGAACCCCAGCAGTTCTGGGACACCTGAAGAAACTCACCTTGGGGTGTCATATGGGTAAACGTTTATCATTCTAGGAGTCATTTGTTCATGCTTTAATTCATCATGGTAAGTAATGCTACTTTTCCATTTGCTGTATCACATTAAGTTTCCTTTACAAAGAGACTTTTATTTAATTTTTTTAAGTTAAAGACAAATATCAAGCCATTATTCAAATGACTGACATTTAACAACCCAATGCCACATCATCTGCCCTCTTCATAGTATCAAACCCAGGCTTTGATGTTTTGCCAAGAAATTGTTTCTTCTCCTAGCTTCTGAGCATTCACAGCATCATGTAACATGTGGTATTTGTCAGTAGCCATGATCACACTGCATTAGAACCTACAATTTTTATGCACAAGGCAGATATCTAACCTATCACTGGAAAAGGTATACATTCCCACTATGAATCTTGCTTATTCTGGCCATCCAAAGCTCAGAAGCCTCAGAATTATCCAGAACCAATGCCCTGGAAATATAAATAGAGACTAAATGCACCTGAGTCAGTCCAAACCACACACAGTGGTTAGAACCAAACCAATCGAGGGGAAGTCTGGGCTTTGATTGACTGGGCAGCTGGATCTCCTGTCCTGACCGTTTCACTGAGTAAGTCCCAAGTGAACAGCGGAACGGCAAGTTCACTGAAGAGACACCGAGCAATTCCCAGTTATCATGTTCAGTGAGGCAAAGTGTTGGCTTAGCATTTAGGAAATAGAAGAATAATCATGGGTTCTGATTCCAAAGAGCTTATACCCAACCAGAAGCATAAAAGTTAACTGTGACAAAGTCTGTAAGAGAAATGTGCTAGAAAAACAAGAAGGTAGGAGAGAAAGAAAGAACAAGAGGAGGAGGAGTCCATGAAAGGAAAGCCTGGGTGGGAGGAGAGGATCACTTCCAGCTTGGGTTCTCTAGGAAGGTTTTGGAGAAGAGAAGCTACATGAGCTGAGTCTCACGAGTGGTTCAATGTGCATGTAGGTGGAGGTACACTGCAAGGGTGCGTCCAAGTCCCAAAGCCCAGGGAGTGAACTGTCCAAGAGAGCAGACTCTGTGGGGAGTCACACATTTTAAGAATCTTAAAGCTTTGGAGCTTTCCTGGTGCCCTTAGAGAAAACAAACCCCAAGTACTACTCATATATTTGTATTTTCAGTCAGTGAAAACAACCGCCTCTAGCTATAAGTAAGTGACCTGGAGATTCAAGAACAAAAAAGGATCTCTTGGTCTGTGTCATCTTTTTTGTCAGCTGAACCCATAGCACACAGAACCATGCACAGGAGTGTCATGACTAAAATAAGGCAAATCCAAGTGGCGGCTGCACCACCCAGGAGGTCACTAACCTCAAAAGTCGCCCAACAGGATCCTCCCAAGTCCACTTGACCTCCAAGGCTGTGAAGGCTGTAAAGGCATTCTGTGGGCAGCTCTCCAGGAGCAGGTGCTGACTGAGAGCTCACAGGCCATCAGGCCATTATCATATTTAGAATCAAAATGAAATGTGCCCATTAACTGCTCCCCTCACGGGCAAGCACACATTTTGATGCTAATGCAAAACCTGCTTTTTCCTCAGAAACAATACCCTGTCTGCTTTTAGGTCCTCATTACTGTAACTCTTGACAACAGGTTTTGTCAAAAGATCTTAAAAACACCAGAACCAGCACTGACTGTGGCCAATGACTTGATGGAGGCACATGAACGTCCCCAGGGCTGGCAGCTCAGCTTGCCGCAGCTCTCCACAGACTGGCTGCATCTGCCCTCCATACTAACCACAAGATGAGAAGCCACCCAAGCCCAGGGGATACGCCCCTCCAAGGACATGTCCAGGCAAGTACAGCAGAAGAGAAGGAGCTGAGATATGGGGATACAGGGCATTGCTCCCATGGCCCCCTGAAGGCTCCACCCCCTGCACCTCCTCCTGTTCTTTCTTTCTCTCCCTCCTTTGTGCTTCTCTAGCACATTTCTCTTACAGACTTTGTCACAGTTAACTTTTATTCTTCCGGTTGGGTGCAAGCCTCTTGGAATCAGGATCCATGATTATTCTTCTATTTCCTAGGTGCTGAGCCAAGCACTGCACAGCGGGCCTGGAGCAGGAGGAGAAACACACTTCAGGTCAGCGCTACAGATTGGGGCAGCCACAGCAAAGCAGGTGACATGGTGACCTCCCTCCAAAGGGAAGGCTCTGGGGAGAAAGCTGAGATGGGCAAAGTGGCTGGCAACTTAAGCCCCCAGGCACCAAGGGAGAGGCAGGGAGATACCCCCCAACCTTGCTGCCCCAACTCCTCAGCACCCTTTGTACCCTGCTACATGCAGATGCCACCAGCCCACACTGCACCCCTGCCTTCCTCAGCTCCACTCCCAGGCAAGCACCACTAAGCTTCTTTTTCCATTTTCCCCAACCCTCTGCCTCCTACTGCTGCTCTGCTGTAGACCCCTCCCATCTTTCCCCTGAAGCTGGTGGCAGCTTCCCACCCTCTTGCCTTCTTTGTTCCCATTTCCAACATCTCTCCAAATCCCACTATCCACACTGCTGCCAGACCATTCCACTAAATGGAAGACCTGCCCATGTTTCTTTCTGCCTCATATCTCTTCTTGCCCCCTGGCACCCTGAAGGCCCCACCATCTCTGCCCTGGATACACGCTGCTCTTTGCTGTGGCCTGAGATGGGGACAGACCTCCATGTGTGTTGGACAGGGCCATACACGATTCAGATGCTCTGCAGATGTGTGAATTGCTCAGCAAACCTGTTGAGGGAGAAGCTGGCATCTCAGCCCTGACTGGGGAGTGCTGTGGTGTTTACAGAAGGAGAAACAATCAAATAACATTTGAAAATCACTTTTGCCACCCCTGGGTGACTCTCCCATCCTTCAACTGGAAACAAGTTTGCCAAACAATCATTAACTCTGTGGGGCTTTTATTTCAGGCAAATTTCTAGGTATAATGAACAATTTGGACCTTTTTACCCAGAAAATATCAACCATTAATCCTCAAAGTGTAATCTGGGGTCTGTCTTCACCAGAATCACTTGATAGCATATGAACGTGTAGATTCCTGGGTCCCCCTTATGCCTTACTGACCCCACATCCCCAGACACAAGGCTCAGGAATATCCATATTTTTTAAATGCACATTAACAGTTTGGGATCATCAGTATGTACCATCTAAAGTGTAATCTGGGCTTACCAATTTGTGTTTCTCTCTATATTTTGAAGTGAAAAGTATTCACAAGCTTTGAATTGTACCAAGCTGCCACAGACCAGAGGATCTGCAGTCCCTGGGAAATGTCCCCTGTGGTATGCAATGTCCTCCTTTGAGTAAGACATGTGCAGGTCTGAGCTGATTGCCTTCATGAGCCTTTCAAGAGAGTGTGAGCTGGGGCAGCACCTGTGGCTCAAGGAGTAGGGCACCAGCCCCATATACCCAGAGGTGGCAGGTTCAAACCTAGTCCTCACCAAAAACTACAAAAAAAAAGAAAAAGAAAAGTATTATCAGAAGAAAGTGTGAGCTGTGTTTTATAAAAAGACCTCATGAATCTTTCTAGGCAAACAGAAGCACCTATTGTAGTATCCTCACATTAACAATCTCAGGACACACCTGGGGGCTCACTGAAGCTACTATTATGAGATGGCTTTACGTTCAGAGATTTTGAAAACACCAACAAGATTCTAAAAGGAAGATAAAGGCTAGAGAGACAGAATTGAACCAAATGAGTAGAGGCTGCCCTGCCACTGTCTGGCTTCTCCTGCTGCCCATTTGCGGCACATGGCTTTGTCCAGCTCTAGTCTGCATTTTCTGTGGCAAAATCTTTGAGGATCAGACCCTTAAACACTTTTCCCAGAACCCCAAGATACGAGTCTCTTTTGCCCTCTTCGGGAAGGGGCGGGACACAGGGTAGGAAGGCAAATTGAGCAACCGTGGAGGATGGCAAACAGGGACACGTGTCACCAGGGCTGAGGTGAAACAAGGAAGACACACATTTGTGCAAGTACTAGGCCCTGGATGTTCCTAGTGTGCCTGCATATGCATCACTCCATCTGGATGTCACCACAAACTTCTTGTGATGGAGGACTATCAGTGTCTAACTCAGGGATTTTCACCCGGGGTGCCACAGCATACTGGTGGGCCATGAGAGGCTCTTTAGGTGTGCTGCAAACATTTCTAAAGATTATTAATTAAATTATTTTCTAAAGAAATTAAAAGCATAAGTATATTATTTTTTCACTCTTTTTGTTTTTTTGATCAACATAATTTAAGTGTGCTGCAGAAGTTTAACTATAGGTTCAAGTGTGCTGTGAGATTAAAAAAAAAAAACAGTTGAAAGACACTGGTCTAGCCTAAAGGATGGTGTCTCCATCAAGAGAGTTGGCTTAGAGGTGAAAGGTTGGCCTGGGTCTGGTGCCTCAGTTTCTCCAGTGTGATCAGCCTCAGGAGAGGGAGTGATTCACAGGCTATAGGCTCGCACATGCCTGAGATTTATTGGCTGCTGTTTGGGGGAGTCTTGGACATATGTTTTCCTGAACCTTTGTTTTTTTCATGTCTCCCCAGACATTCTCCATATGCCTCCGTGAGAAACAGAGCAGAAAGGGTCTGGGAATGCAGACACCGCCCTGGGTTCCCCAGGAGAGCAGGGAGAGGCAGAGGAATTGTTTTCTTCCATTAAGCTCTGCCCTGAGCAGAAAGAAATCATCTCTAAGCTCTTGTCTTGGGTGACATTTTCCCTGACACAGGGTTGCCTTTCCTCACCTGTCTAAACTAAGTAAAGAGGATCCAATATCCACTCAGCGCTGATCTTTTCAGCAGATACTCAAAGGATAAAGCAAGGATAATTTATTATTCTTCTGTTTAATCCCATAGAGTGGATTGTGAACTTCTAAACAGTAAGACATTCTTCTGAGCAAAGAGGCCCCCTTTATCAGTTCAGCTCAGACCAAGCGCTGGCTTTCGCTTCGGGATGTATTTGTGCTGTGTCAATAACTAATGCTCAGGATTTCAAAGCGAATCTGAAAAACATGAGGACCCTGCCTTCTAAATGCCTGCAGGTTACAAGCCACTTCCCACTTTAATTATGCCCCCAGCATAGCCCTGAGGAGGACAGGGGACCAGGTGATGGCTTGTCACCTTTCATTGCACTCCACTCAGCCTGCGTGAGAAGTGCTTCAGGAAAAACACAGACATGCCAAGTTTATTTCTTTAAGAATCTATTTCTTATAAGATGTAATAGCCAGGTAGGTTCTGCATACCTCATGCACAAAAAATTTAAGTTGCTCTTAAATTGAATTGTAAGTACAATTTTTAGATATAACCATACAGATTATTTGTTCAAGCTAAAATTAGAGCTAGAGAGGTCCACATAAGTGGTCCACAGAGCTGAAAGAATTCATGCTCTGCCACCTGCCAGAGAGTCCCACCGGGGAGTAGATACCACAGCAAACTAGCAATTTGGTGTGGTTTCCCATGTGCTCACTTCCCAGTCTAAGGACTTTGGGACCAGTAAGGGGTGCCAGGCTCTCCAGGAAGACCTAATTAAATGAATAGTGTCAAATTGGAGTTACACAGCAGTGTGTGGAAAGTAAAAAGTATTTTTTTTTTTTCACTTCCTACATAACACCCTAAGTTTATACTGCTTGCTTAGAAAAAAAATAATAGCCTCCCTGTCCTTCCCTCCTTGTGCATTTGTTTTCTGATTCTTCCCCAGAGTGTGAAATCCTCCCGGGAAGAAACTGGCTCAGTACTTCTTGCAGACCCAGCTCTGGGCACACAGCACTAATTCATTGTATGACCAATTTACTGAATAAATCAATATAAAAATTTCCTTGAGATACCAGGATATAAGTGGGAAGGAAGGGAGGGAGGGAGGGAAAGAATCCAAGATATCTGAATAAAATAAGCTAGAATACCACAAAGAAATACATCAGTATACCCTATTTCTCCACCAGCATGTCTTCTGAAAGATGAGGCCTACAGGAAGCAGAAGAGCTTCTAACATTGGAAAAATCACACTCCCTGGCACAGAAATACTGGAATTCTAGGAATCCCTTCATTTCACCATAACTCTGAATTTGTTTTATAAATAATGTGGATGATGAGAATGCAAGCACTAACACACCAGCCCAGGTATGGGGCTGCATGGCAGAGCTGCAGGTAAGTTAGAAATAGGAATTACTACTTTCAAATTGTGTTCTTCAGGCTGCTAATCTTTATAGCCAAGAGATTTGCTATCATAAGTTCACATCAATATGGCTTAAAGAAATGGAAACAAATTGTCATATAGGTTAGAGGTTTTCTTTACCTTTAATCTATATTCATAACTACCTCCTGGGCTAGGACCCCTTTAAGAACACTCCATTGACCCAAGGAGAAAGTACCATTCCGCAAGTCCTTGAATAACATCATTTGCTTTGAAGTCATTTCATTATAACATGGATGAAGGAAAAAAACAATCCACATCTGGAGCCACTGTGTGTGTGGAGAGTCTATGCTTTCCCAGGTTTGTGTGAGTTTTCCCTGGGTCCTCCACTTTCCTCCCACATCTCAAAGCTGTGCACCTGCTGTGTCTGCAGGTCCCTGTCTGAGTGAATGGTGTGTGTGTGTGATGGGACAGCATCCTGCTTCCCACCTCCCACCCTGATTGTGAACTGGAATAAGTGTGTTAGAAAATGAATGAGTGCACGTGACTGTAAAATAAAAATGCATTAAGTATGCAAGAATCACACAGTTGCACAACAATAATTGATATACTCTGAAAGCGTCTGCTAGCACACTACGCTGACCACTCTTGTTCTCAAGCTGTGTGGTGTGATAGGAGGTGCTCCTGCCAATTTTCACTCTGTGAACATTTATTCCTAGATTTAACCTGCTGCCACTATGAATGCTGGCACTCACTGGTTCACTAAAAATTGTTTTTATTAATCGTTCTCTAAGTATACTTCACACTTATTTCAGTGTTTAACATTAGAAGTGTTCTGGGTCTTCATCTGGAAGTTTATGATGTTTTGTGAAAACATCATAGGAACCAGAAAAATACCATAGGAACTCAACTCCTGCTAATATCAATTAGCCTGTATTCAGATTTGATTCATTATACATTGTTTTGCGTCAAGTTGCAGTTTCCAGAAACCTATCAGTGATGTCAGGTGAGGACTTACCATACATGAAATGATTCATTTTTAAACTTTGGAAGATGATTGCTGAAGAAACTGCTGTTTGAAGCTATAACTGAGCCTTCCACAACTTGGAATGATGCTTTGTATTGACATCTGTGAGTACAGGGGACTAGACCTGATGGTAGTTAATGGTAACGTGCTCACTCCTAACAAGTTGTCTTCTCATAGCCAATGAGTGGTGACCAAAAGTGAGTGAAGTGCTTACTCCAGTACTCTGTTTTCTTCTGGCATGAGACCTTCACCACTTGAATTGCCATCTGCACCACCATCCTGGATCCCTGAGGAACTACGATGAGCAGAGCATCCCTCCTACGTGGTATAGGTACAAAGTAAGAAATACACAGTTTTGCCCAGCTGCTGAGATTGAGTTTCTCTGGTGGCTGTCATTGCAGTATAGTCTACTAATCGAGCTCACCTGCCTGAGACAATAGTGTGCTGGCACAGCTATAGAAGTAGATTGGGGCCACGAGGCCACTGTCCTCCCTGCTTCATAGGATAGAGGTTCAGTTCTAGTATGGCACAGGGTTGCAAATCAGAATTGGGGGATTTAACTTTGCAAGCAGCATTGTGAGAATAATGTATATAAAGCCTCTTACATAGTCTTCCTGCACGTAGTGAATGCTTAGAAAATGGCAGCAATTATTATGTTAATCATTAACTACAAGAGTTTTCTTCTTCAATGTGTTTTGGTCAAGATGTGAGTCTAAAAAGAAAGAGAGGAGAGTACTTAGACCTCATTCAATCATTCAAAAATATTTGAAAATCTATCATAGACCAACCTACTTAGGAGTCCCTGCCTAAGCACAGCTTACCAAGCTAGAGGGGGAGCAGAGATGTACGCACAGGGAAGTGGAGGCTGACTGCATGTGGGAAAGGGACAGGTAGTTATGGAAGCCCTTCATAGGGCCCCTTCCCCTGGGCTTGGGCTTCCAGGAAGGCTCCCTGGAGGAGGTGATGTGGCATCTGGGATCTGTAGATTAAGCCAGAAACAGTTTGGTATAATGGGGGGCAATGCATTTATGGGGGAGGAATAGCACATGCAGAGGCCAGCAGATGAGCGATGGGTGCATGTAGAAGTGCAGTGGATGGAACGGGGTTGAGGGTATGGTGCTAGAGGCGTAAAAGGAAATCAGGCCTCACACAAAGCACACCTAGATAGTCGTCCAGCAAATAGGGCTCTCAAGGTCAATTTTTTGTCCTGTGCACAAAGAATAATTCGAAATAAAGTTCCATTGGGCACAGAAGGCAGAAGAATCTGTTCACTTTCTCAACACATTGCACAGTCACTCAAGGATGTGCTACAAAGTACAGAACTTGCACAGAGCAGGAGCTGGGTCTTGCAGTGTTCTGTGACACCAGAGAGATGTTCTGTCTCTCTCCTCCCATCTTCCTGGCAGCTTTATGGAACTGGGGTTCTCAGGCTGCAAAGCTTATGGAAGTTGTGTTGCCCAAAAGGACACTCTCTACCTGGCAGCCAGTGCCTCTGAATTGCTAAGCCAGTGAGTGGAATCTCTTCTTCTTACCCCACCTGCCTGTTAGGACTCTGGAACCCAGGAATCACAGTGTAGTGTGGGGCCTGGTAATGTGAAGAGGAGAGACACCCAGCCCTTCCCTGCCCACCTCCTGCATGAGGATGTGCAAGGATATACAAGAATTCCCTTCATGCCTTTAGGTAGGCTCATTCTCTCCTGGCCCAAGAGGAGAGTTAGGCTCATCTTAAATCCAAAGTATTTCTGGCTATTTCATGCACCCCACTGAAAGACCCAGAGGATCAAGAGATACGGCAATGTCTTAATTGTGAACATTGAATTCACTGACTGGGCATGCACCATAGCAAAGGTTTGCACAGAAACTTTACACCCAGAGCCAATGAAGTCCATGCCATCAAAAAGACCAAAACACAGTGGCATCCAGCAAAGCAGCCAGCATATTGTCAGCCTGTCCTCTTAAGTAAGAATTATGCAGAAAAGCCAGCAGAGAAGCTTAGGAAGGAGCCAGTAAAGGGGTGAGCTCCACAGGCCCCACGCTGCTCCTGCTATCACCACCACTGCTGGAAAAACACATTCCAGCCTCTGGCATCTGAGCCCCACAGGGTGCCCTGCCTGTGTGGCCAGGAAAGCCCTCTGAAATGTGGGGCAGAGAGGGAGAAAGACTAGGCAGGTACAAGCAGAGTGCCAGCTGCACGAGCCCCTGCCAAGTCCACATTGCCATCAGGTGTGAGCCAGTTTCCCTGTGCCATCATGGCTGGGTCAGAGAAATGCTGACCTTGTGTTTGAGGAATGCTAAACACTGTGGAACACAGAGGTCTCTTCCAGCTGCACCCCAATCTACTCGTGAGAAGCAGGGACTGGGTCCAAATCTCCAATGCGAAGGGTAACCTCAGAGGAGGAATGAAGAGGACTCCTTCTAGAAAGGGAATAGAAAGAAACAAACAAACAAACAAAAAAAAAACACGCACTTTCAACCCAGCATTCCTGCACTATCTCTCACAGAGCCTGTGCAGGGGAGATTTTGCTTCTTTGCTCTGTTTCCTTGAAAGCAGGGCATTTTCACATATGCAAGGCCCTGCTTCCTAGAGGGAAAGCCAGTCCATGGCCCTTTGCATCTGTGGCCTTGTCACCCAACCTCTGTTTGGAGCTGCAAAGTCCCGTCTCCCATGAATAACCACAGGCTACCACAGATGGAGGTGCCAGCTGGAGAAGCTATGGGCAGAGGTGGTAAGGGAACTCCTGGGTGGCTATTTCCAAGGAATCACTCACCAAACATTGTTAACCAGAGGAAAGGAAATCACTGTAGCATGAGAAGCAGCACAAAATATTTGTTGTTGTTATGTTTCTTAGCCAATATTACTTACTGAAGCTCAGTCCAAGTCAAAACATTATCAAAGAATTGTCACCACACAGGAGTGAATGTGGAAATGCCATGTGTTGTATGGTTCTTTATAGAAGAAAAATAAAAGTAGGTTACCACTCCAAATGAAAGCATCTTCAGAAAATATGAAAGCCACCAACTGGGTGTGATACTGTGCGAAGTTCTAGAAAAACTGCATTAGCTGCTCAACTCCCAGTTGTCAAAGTTCTGGGGCAAAGACCACAAGGAGTAGTCCTAGACATTCCAGCAACTAGTCATTCTAGGCCAATACACACATTTCAGAAAGAAGAGGTGGACAAACAATAAATCAACACAGAAATATCTGAGCACAGGGGTGAGAGGACAGGCAAAGAACCCCAGAGCTTCAGTGCACACAGAGGCCAGTGGTGGCACTTACCACAGCTTTGGGGATGCATCTTGAGTCAAGAGCTTGGCATGCTAAAAACGCAAGCTAAAATACAGCCAGTCATAGATTATCACCATCCTGTGTGGAGAATCCCCATACACACAACTTTCCTTTCAGGACATCCTATATGTAATTTATGAAGTCACTTAAGCTTCCTCTGTTTTGCCAAGGTCCATGAATCGGACAGGACAAGGATGACAGAAGGAAGGAAGGGAAAGATTAATCTAACCTCCACTCAGGCTTTCCAGAGGGGTGAAAAGTTTTCCTGATTTTTTTTCTTTGCAAATTCAAGGCTAGTGGGTGGGATCCAGTGTAGTGCAGGAAAACAGAAGCAGGGCTTGAAGGAACATCTGGATTGGCAGCAAGGAGGGCAGCTGCTGGAACAATGTGACAGAAGGTACCAACCCCTGCTTGAGCCCCAGAAGCTTCTGTGGTGAGCTCCCTGCAATCCCAACAGGCAGGCCCCTGGCCAAAGGCACTTTGAAGCTGGGCACTAGAGCAGCCTCAGCAATCACAGCTTTGCTCACAGTCACCAGGTATGTCCCAGGTCTGTCCTTGACATGCTCCCCCCTCAAGCAAATTGATATGCAGCTTCCTCCAGGGCTGCTCTCTGCACTGTCAGTCTGCACCGCAGAGGAAGTTCTAATTGGAGGATCGATCTTGGACTCTCTACACAGAGCTCTGGGGTTGGAGTGTGCCCGGTGTGACCAAAGAGAGGCACCAGCACTTTTCTGGGTCTGAGATTCACTTTATAAAAATTAGAACAACTCAGGGAAAAAGGAGAAAAAGCATGTATATTCATGCAAGATAAAGATTTAGAACCTATGCAGGGAAGTTATGATCCACAAAGTAACTATAATCTGACCACATTATGTGCTGGAATTAAGCTGTAAATTTAATAGCATGTATTTACAAAGTAATGAAAGTCCACATATCATGTTTTCAAAAATAATCCCACAAATCTGAAAGCAGATTGATTTGACTGCTGGACATTCCTGCAAATGTTTTTCAACTTGTGAAATCAAATTCTCATCCTCGCTGGAGCATGGATGCAGAGGCCTTTTATAGACGCATTATAGAAAATATGTAAGACAGGTGAGGTGCTGTCGGAGGGGCCTGGTGCCATTGTCTTTGAAGAGGTCACATTTTCCATGGGCTGCACGGGCTAATAAGTCATGCCTGCTGCATGCTGTCACCATGGAGAGCATTACGAACGTTACAGAACACAAGGCGCCCTGCAACACAACACCAGATTATAATGCACATGCAGCAGAACACTCGGGGTTAACTCTAGGAGCCCTGAGCCACTTGGGAAATGTAACACCAACTTCACTTGTTTGTAGTTGGGAAAGGAATAAAATCTGTCTTCTTAGTGTCTCCCTATGGCTAGTATTTACTGGTTCTTTTGTGGACTCAAACATTTTGTTGCCCTAAAAACTAGAAGGGTTCATCCTTACAGGTTCCTTTTTCATTTTTATAAGGTAATAGTAGTTACTAATAGTGTAAGAAATATACTCTACGCAAATAAATTCACTGACAAAAGTTCCAGAAGCTTCTGTAATCCCATTTGGTTAGGCTCTTTGTACAGACTGAGTCAGCACAAAGAAATGGCCCATTCTAAGGAAGTGGACAGCAGCTCTGGCAGCAATTTCTTGTTGTTGTTGTTTTAATAAATGTTTTATTTTCTTTTTTCTGCCACAGCAAAAGCTGGAACTGACCAGAGCTGGGTTCTAGCTGTTCCCTGGGGGACCCAAACAATCCAAAGAGCCAGGATTTAGTTTGAATCACTCCTGAGTTCTGCAGGCCTCTTCTAATCCTTACATACAAAAGTAAGGGCACTTGTAAACCTATTCACTAGACTGCCCCACAGGCTTTCTTTCCTGAAATTTAACAACAGCCTGGATCTTGTCAGATCTGACTACACAGAAGCCCGGGGCTGTGAGCCTCTTATGGGCCAGGATCAGCATCCACTGTTAACCAGCAAGGGCATGTGGAGGTACGGGGAATGAAAGAATGAAAAGTGGAGTGGTGGAGAGACAACTGGAAGGGGAAAAAGTAGTTTGTCTAAAAGATAAAAGTAGAAATGCAAAGAGATGGGGAAGGAAATCCTCTCCTTGTCTTTTGTGAGCAAAGACAAGGAGAGCCCGTCCTGGGTTTCTTCTTGCAAACAGAGCTGCCTGTGGATGCCCCACAGGTGTTCCTGCTCAGCTTCAGTGCAAACATTTCTTCCCCTGTTGCAGTTAAACCAAGGGTTTGGAGAGATGGGATTTACCAAAAATAACTAAAGCCAAGTGTACAGAAGCACTGAATAAATGAAATTTGATCAAAAGGGTGAATTTGAGCCAGAGGGGAAAAAAAAATGAACCAAGTGTTGACAGCAGCAAAAGCATCCCCAGAGAGTTCAAGTGCTGAGATACCTCTAACTCCTCCCTCAGATCCCAGGGGCCATCTGTGTACATACCTCTCTCCTGCCATCCAACCCCTTCTCCCTGTGGGTAAAAAAAAGCTCAACAGAATGATGCTGCCCAACTGTTCACACAAGGGTCCTTGGAGAACCTTGGGGTCTCTTTTCATTCTTTCCATACGCATTTATGAAGTGCCTACTAGATGTCAAAGAAATATCAGGCCATGGCCACAGTTGGAGCCTCAGGCGTTTCCACTCAGGAACTCAACAATGTTATCAGTTTCACTCAAGGAGATGATTTATTTTAGATCTTGACTCTCACTCCAGCTGCACCCACAGGAAAATGACATTTAAATCAGAATGCCACTTTATCTGTTTCAGTAGAAGATATATATTTGCAGTGGCCATAATATTTGAGAACCCAGCTACTTTAAGGGTGGTCCACAGATCCATGGCATTGACAGCACCTGGAAACTTGTCAGAAAAGCAGAAATTCATGCTCTACCCCAGACCTACAGAGTAAAAACTGCTTTTTAATAGGATCCCCAGGTGACCCTTATACACACAGAATTTGAGAAACTATGTCTTGAATAGTGACTCTTGAATGCAAACATGCATCTGAGTCATCTAGAAGAATGGTTAAACCAGGCTGCCGCTTCTATCCCAGAGTTTCTGCTTTGGTGGGGCTGAGATGAGGCCAAGAGTTTGCAACCTGTCGCATGCTTCCAGGAGCCACACCTGGAAATTACTGATCCAAACATAGAGACCTCCCCTCACCCCCATGGCACCACAGTCCCTCACCGAATTCTGTGACTGAAGATGCAACATTTATCTATAGCCCCGGGCTCACGTTCAGCCTGCAGCAGCAACACCAGGTGGTTGTGCCCCGTAGACCTCTGCCAGGTCCCACGTGTGCGGTGTGTACACTGTTAAGAGTAGACTTACACCTTATCACATCAAGAAACTGCCAAAGGCGAAAAGAAAATTTTCAAAAAAAAAAAAAAAAAAAGACCTGATTGAATATTGAATTTAGTAATATCTCGTAAAAATCAGAAGGTTGGAAGAAAATGTAGTAATAATTTAAAAGTAAATTGTCATGTAAATATGGGGTGTTTATTTAACACTTCTAAAGACCTTTTAGTAAAAAAGGAAACACACTTTCCACTTTTACTCAGCAGCATTGATGTGATTAAAGCCTATTACCTCTTCACTCTACCTGCCTTTCTGCACATATGCATTGCAATGATAATTATTGACCATAAATACAGAAATTTTTTTGATTTTCCTTCTTTCTTATCCTTGACATTTGGCCTTGCTTGCCACCTCCATAAATGTTTTTAACTTTTTTTAAGAAAAATTTTTCATAAGAACAATCTCATTCCTAATCAGCATGGGAGTTTTGACCTGCTCCATTTCTAACTGGGGCTGGTTTGCCCCTCCTTAGGTAACCTGGTAGCCCTCTCACTCCAGGAAGTCACCATATCAATGCCAAACTTAGTGTGGACACCTGATCGGCATTGTGTGCGATAGCCCAGAACTCCTGGTCTCAAGTGATCCTCACACCCCAAATTCTCAAGTAGCTGGCTTTTTAAACATCTTTAAATGTTTTTTAAAATAACGTTCAGAGAGGATGGAGACTTTCAAAATTGAAAGCTATCAATGGGAGTAAAGAAAGAATTAGCTTCTTCTTTGAAACAATATTCTGCACTTTAATTAAACAATAGCTTGTGAACAGGGCAGGTTAAGGGAGATTTAATTAAGAGGAAGTGGAAGTAAGATACAAGTGTCTTCTCCCTCCACTGGGCTGGAGCAGAGTGGCCAGCATGGCCATGGATTGGTACCAAGTGGAAGGTCCTAACTAAAGAACAGTATTCTGGTGTGTGTTGACAAGATGTACCTACTTAGACCATACCTTTCTCATTTGCCATTCTCTAGAGTTATTTTCATCTACAAAGCCTCCCCTATATTTAATGTTAGATGTACACTTGGAATAGTTGCTTCACATAGCCCCTAAGCACTATTATGAAAGCTAAAAACTCATTTCAGGATTCCTCTGGAGTCCACCTTTTGACTGCCCTTAGGAGGTGCCGTGACAGGCTACCTGTCCCGGCCCCCCCATCCCTCCCCACCAGCTTCCGGGAACACATTGCTCTTACTGCTTTGTGACACAGTTTCTCAAACACTTGCACATTATCAAGGTCTGATTGGCGTTTCTTCCCTCTCTCCTGCCCATCTGCAAGTGTGATAATGAAACTTTTGCTTTCTCTTTCTCTCCTTCACCTTATAGCTATTGGGACAGATTTTTTTTTTAATCTTCTTCTCCACGTAGGCAGAATTTGTTATGTGGAAAACACAAAACATGCTTTCCTACAAACTACTGATTTCTCTCTTTGGCCAGTAAGTCTTAGTGATGGGGTGTGCTCTCCTGTGTCCTCAGCTCTAGCTACAGAAAAGCAGAGGCAAAATTCACCTGTTCTTCCTAGAGTCACTGCTTATTCTTGTCATCTGGTCTCTGAGACAGAACTGCTGGTCCTCAAATATGTGTGGAATCCAATCTGAGCAAATAAATGAAATTGAGCTTCAATAGATTCCATATTATCTCTAGGTTTTTATGCCAGAAACTTTGAAGAATAGATAGTTGCTCATTGAAAAATACTTCATTGCTCACTATCAAGCCACAGTTATCTGGAGCCCCAGAACTGTCCGTGAAATTTCACATGAAGACCCAATTTTTTCTTCTGATTTTTCTTCAAGTTTTGATTTCTTAAGAAGTCTCTTGACCGTCTGGCCAGCACTGCTACAAGCTTGAGGGTGGCTCGCAACACTAGCTGCCTGTGATCACTCGTGCCCCCAACACATGATCAATACTTGAATTAAATTCTCATTGGTTCCCCTTGCATAGCCCAGCTGACTTTCAACGTGCTCTTTGTGTCCCAGGAAACATAAGTTGCATCCTCAACTTCCACTCCAAGCTGCTTTTAACACCAAAGTATCCAATTATGGACGGAGTTTGAAACTGTGAGGACTTAAGCCCTTCACCCTGTGCCACCTGCCTCCACGATGTGCACACTTCCAAAACTGTCTCATCATCACAAGTACTTGCCCAAAGCCTCAGCAAAGTGGTCTCAAACAGCCCTATAAGCAAGCACCTGGCTGGGTGTCACAGATCTCATGAAAGTCAGGAGCATCAGTGAGATACTAATTACACTGTGCCTCTTTCTTTGTTGGTGCTGTTTGGGTTTCATGGAAACCAGTGAGCACAGGAAAATACAGGCAGCTGCTTCGGGCCCTCAGCAATGTTTCTCTTAAGCTATATGAAGCATGTAAGCAAATTTCTTCCATTTCTGGAGCCCTCCAGAAACATTCCCTGAATTCCAGCATTTAATACCAACTGCAACACTGGGGGTGGGAGGTAATAGACCACTTAGGAGCAAGGACCTCTAAGCACGACCGCTGATAACACAGAAATTTTTCCCTTGTTTTGATTTGGTCTGCATGTTGGGCCAGGGTGACCCTGGAGATTTGACAATCAGAAAGATAAAATAAAAGGTTGCAAATACAAGAAGTAGGAAAAGAGTACCCTGGAAGTACGAGAACAACAAGAGATGCAGAGAGCAGTAAAGATTTTGTCATGGGGTGAGTCTGGGCATTGGGCTCCTGCACTGATGTGGTGTCAGGCCTCAGGCCTCAGCCTTCCATGTCCCCAAAGCCCATCCTGTTGCATCCAGGGCATGAGACATAATCAGAATGGCCACCACCACTTGGTTTTTCCCTTTTGTTATAGTCAACCCCTCCACCTTGTAGGAGTCTAGGATCTCACACTTACTCTTCAGTCAGCAGTGCTGGGCTCCAGGGCTGCCATTTTTAAAAAAGTGACAGTTGACTCTCTGGTCTCCAGTTTTCTCAGCAGCAAAATGGTCCCAACTCTGCAATTCATAAGCCCTGCCAGCTCTGGTTCTCACATTCTTGCTTTCAATGGGCATTCTCCAGAACACCCGTCCTGTCCCCTGCCCCTGCCACCCTGGCCCTGTGCCAGTCACAAGTCTTGAGACAGAATTTCCATGTCCTCTCATCACAAAATGCTGAGAATTCCTTGCCTTTTCCATTTTAAATCCACCATTGTAAGATGTTCTGCATTAAATGAGCCTCTGTAGAGGGAGGGATGTTTCCTCCGGGATGGATGTGGCCCTGTGAGAGAAAGCCCCCTCCTTCTCCACTTTTATGAACCCGCTTCCTTGCTTTTTCCATCTTACGTAAGCCTTGCTTTGCTCGGGTCCGGGTCATGGTTGGGGAGAGACAATGCTGGGTGCTGGGGAAATGATGTGGAAGGAGGAGGATGGCACAGAGCACCTGCCCCAACCCGGCGCCGGAGCTTTGCTTGTCCCAAGACCTGAAGGTGGCAGCTTCCTCTGAGTTCCTGATGTTCATCTGCTTGTAGATGGGCCTGGACCTAAAGCTTCTGGAGGTTAGGCCACAGGAAGGCAGGCAGTCTGCACAACACCACATAGCCTTTGCCAAGCCACCAACCCAGCCACACAGCTCAACGACAAGTATTCATGGAAAAGTCATTTGCTGCAGACAGGCTGTGTCTTTAATGGAAATGCCAAAAGTGCCTTGAGGTGGGCAGCCTGAGGTGTGTCCTCATCAGGAAATCTCATCAGATTGCTTCAAGATTTCCTCAGCCTTTCTTCCAAAATACTAACTGCATCACAACCATATGAAAACTGAATCCACAAAGTAGATGGATCTGTTTTGAATTTTTATGTAATTTGAAAAATGAAGTAAATTCTTTAAAATTTTATTCTAATTTGCCCTAGCCTTTTATGGATTTTGTAGCTAATCAACCAAGATAGCACTTATTTCATTCTTTCCTTCAATCTGGGTAATATATGTATCCTTTATTTGTGAATAAAGATGATTGATAGATATTAGTATTTTTAGAGATTGCTATTATTTAAATTTAGGTTATTTATTTACTTTTTATTAATTAGAAATGAAAAGAAATAGAAACTATTTTACTGGCCATCTAAAACATACTGAAAATGCTCTGGAGATTTATGTAGTGATTAAAAAAGAGATTACAATTTTTTTGCTTTCATTTGTCTGAAACATGAGGGAAATGTTGGGGTCCATTTTGAGAGTTGTAAAAGTCAAAAATTTTGTAAAAAAGGAAAATGTTTTTCTTAAGGCAAACCCACTTTACATAATAGCTACTCATATTCATGTGTATGAGAAAAAGAGTCTTAACCATAAGGAAGAAAAGAATGAAATAACTCCTTAATCCTTGCTGAAATGTAAAAGGAAATAAAAGTGACCTTTACGATACCACTACCTCAACTACATCTTCCAGTCATTTTTGAGCTACAAAGTTGGGTTATACACTCACAAATAATATCTGAGCACAAAAACTGAATCAAAAAAAATAAATGATACAAGTTCCAAATTTACTGGCACAGAACTAAATTGCATGCATTGTTTTTTCATTTTTAACAGGAAGCATGACACTTGCTTTAAAGCCTGTGGCTGTGGTTGACATTCCCACAATTTAACACCCTTTCATCCGAAGCAGTGTCACGCTCTAGGTGGTCCACAATATTTTCCTTTATCCAACTCTTTCCACAGCATGCTCCTAGCTCATAGGACTTTTTTCAGCTTTTGAGACAAAGCTAAAATTTTAGTAAGGAAACCTATGACCTTCAGTGTGCAAATAGGAGCCTGAAATCCCACCAGCACAATACATGGCAACGGATTTCTTTTTACCTCTTTCAAACAACTCATTTTCCATTTGCAACAAATAATTCATAGTTAGAACTTAATGCCTGCTAGACCATGGTCATTGAAAACACATGTCGGTACTGTTGGGGCTTCAGAAATAATCAGAAGTCATTTTATTTCCCAATTTAAAGACCAAAACAGTAGCTTACATTTTTAATACATAACTGATTGTTTCAAAACATCTGGAGAGCTATACCTTTCTGCCTTTATAGACAGATTCTTTCTTTAAAGGAAAATGGGAAAATCTTATGAAGTCTTTTTCCTACAAATCCAGTGCTCTCTACTCCACTGGTAGATTTCTTTTGCCCATGTTACTCACTGCTGCCATATTATTCAAACTCAGGGATACATAAGGAGTACAATGTTATTGCAGATAAAATTATTCTGCTGTGGATTGCCTATTAAATATCAGCTCTTCTTTTCTTCACCATAAAGCTACATGGAAACACACATGTGAACACACACACAGACTCAGATAGCAAAGAATATCAAGAACATTGACAGAAGCCCCCTTAGGACTCTCCATTCTCCCATAAACAACCTATGATACATCAGAAACACTGGCTCTTTTGAAGAAAGTCCTTCCCAGAGAGGTGACAAGCATGCAAAATCATAAGTTTTTAAATGTCTTTGAGTGTCGGACAGTACAAGATGTAAGGGTGTGTGTGCGTGTGTGTATGTGTGTGTGTGTGTGTGTGTGTGTGTGAATTTTAAAGAAAATGCATTGATATATTTGCAAATGTCCTCCCAAGTCTCAACCTCCAAGTACAATGGAGTCTTTCTTCAGATAACAAAAAAAAAGTATATGCTGATTCCAAGCTAACTCTTAGTGGCATTATTCTCCTATACGACATTAAGACTTTTCCAATTTAAGTGCAAAAAGCGATCTGTTATCAGCATGGTGACAACATTATAAGTCAGGGAATTACAGTTGGGGTTTTAATGATACAGAAAATTCTATAGATTCCTGATTGGAAAAGTTGGTTTTCAAATGTGTTTTGCACAGACTCAGTTCAGGAAGACAGTTTGACTTCATATACTTCTGCTGATCTCTGTTAACGGTTTTAATTGTACTCCAATTAAGGGTTAGTTGTCCATCATTCATAGTTGTAACTTAGTATTCCTTGGCTCTGCTCTTTCACAGACTAAACCACCAGCACCATCTCTTTAAGAAGATGCTCAACTAATGAGTATATAAGTGTATTTATTTTCAAAGTACTTCTGTCAAGGCAGCACAACAATTACTGTCAAAATCTCAACATTCATCTCCAAAGATGATGCTATTGACAGCTTCATAGGAAGTTGCAGCCAAGGAGACCAACGAGCAAGGAAGAGTCCTGCTCAGACATCCTGCTAGCTATGATGGTCCCTCAGGTTAAGAACGAAAATGCTACCTTACAAAACCACACACTGTTTGCAACTTGACCTTTCTTGGTCATGCTCTTTGCTGGAAGTGGCCAACCTCCTGTAGAGCACCAGACTTGCTTTGGTGGATTTATCTTCAGCATGTTATCACTTTGCACATCATTTTTATTACAATTACATATGATCAACTAAAAGACCATTAGCAGAAAAGTTGGGAAGGGTCCCCAATTCCACAAAAACACACTAAAGATCATGAGAAGGCATGCCTTAACTCTCACATTAAGGCACTAAAATCACTAGCTCTTTTCTGCTTTTCTTTCAGATGCTCAAGGCTGCTGAGATTGACAGAGAACAGTGCTCTTCTGGGTGGTCGCTTTAACTCGTGATCCCCCCCCACACACACACACATACACACACACACTGCTTCTTGCTGAGCAGCAAACACCTTCCTTGCTGAGCAGTTCCTGGGGGATGTGAGATCTCCCTCTGTGCTCTCCAGGTTGTCACTGTCCTTTGCCGCTTAGTGGTCAAAATGGTTGGTGCCCATGAAGAACCTTTTAGAATTGAGAGGGAAGATTGGATGACAAAGGTGAGTTATGATGGTTAAGGAATGTTGATAAAATTCCTTCAGCTGTTTTTTCCCCACTCTAAACCCTAATGCCTTCCTCAAATTCCCAGTGTGTCTTGACACTCAGCCGGCTAACTGCTGTCTTGACAGGGCCACTTCTGTAATGGGGGTCTCGATTCTAACATGTCCCAAACCAAAGACACTCACCCTTGCCTCCTGTCATTGTTCCCACCTTAGACATGTGCACACAAGGATTTCAGTGCTCAGGACAGAAACGCTGCAGTTGTCCTTAACCATGCTCTCTCCCTCATACCATGTCCACCCACCCACAGTTGCTGTCTTTACATTATGTCCTAAATGTGCCCTGAGCCTGATCACTTCTCTCTTCCTCTTATTCCACCACCCCAGCCACCTCTTCCCTGGGCTAGCACAGCAGCCTCCTCACAGATGTAGCAGCTTCATCTTCTTCACACCCTTTGGTGGCTTCCAGCCCATGCAGGGAGCCAAGTTGGGATCCTCACAAGGGCTGCCCCACTCCTGACACCTCTGAAATCACCTCCTACCAGCTCCCTCTGCCTCCCACATGTCACACTCCTTGAAGCTTCAGAAAGACAAGCCAGCCCCCACCTCAGGGTTCTAGACCAGCTGTTTCCCCACTGGGAAAACTGCCCCCAGACATCTGTCCGGCTGCCTCCCTCCTGCCTCTGCCAAAGGGCTCCCACCTAACATGCCTCCTCTGTGAGGTAGCACTGCATGCCCCTTCCCCTCACCCTTAGCCCTCAACCCTACTTAACCCCTTCCTGCAGGGAGTATTGCCTCTAATGTACCACATACATACTTACCCATTTTTTTCTCTGTCCATACAAGAAGGTCAACTCCATGACAGGAAGGACTTTGCTTGGCTCAGAGAACAGTGCCTGACACATGCCAGGTGCTTCATCAACATTTGTGGAGTGAATTCACTCGTGCATGGTGTCCTTGCAAAGTGCTGAGCTCCAGCAAAACTGTCCACACAAGGCCCTGGGGCTCATAAATCCATGATCCACCTTCATGCTGCCCAGTGTGTGAACTAGTAACAGAGTTAGTAACAGAGATACTAACGCATCCCCCTCTGGTTTGTCCTGCAAAGGTTCCAGTGTAAATTAATGGGCAGCCCATGAAGAGCCAACATCCTTGGGGGGAAGGGGGGGAACTAAAGCAAGGAAAGATGATTTAGATTTCCAAGTATGAAAGCCCTTGGCAGGTTCTCTCCCCCTGCCCTGGATATAAACTGTATTTGGTGATTATAAATGATAATTAAGTCAGGCTGATAAAGAATGCATTCTGCATTCCCTCTGAAACATCTTTCAAGACCATCAATGAAGAGCAAGAACTCGGGCTGGGAGCACTAAGTGTGACGGAATGTGCCCCCAGTCTCCTGTTTACCATAAAGGCCCAATGCAAATACAACATCTGCCCCTCCTCCCTGGCCCTCACATCTGATCCCACAGCTACCTTGCCTGAGAACCAAGGACCAAGATCAGTTTCCGCAACATGAGATCCACAGCACTATGCACCACACAGCTCAAAATCTCTGACACTAATCAGAGGGTGATGAAAAAATGGTTTATAACAGCAGTTCTTAACCTTTGTAATGCCTCTTTGTATTTTCAAAGCAGTCACAACCCACAGATTGAGAACGGCTGGTTTATAGAAAATCTGGACTCATCAAGTCCAACATAACTAGGCACAGTTACACATCATCTTGTTCTGCTGCCATCAAAACTGCACCATATTTTCATCTGCTTTCTGGTCACTTGAAAAGACTTCTTAGCAGCTCCATCTCCACTGAGTGAATGAAGTAATTCTGAGTCACCAGAAATATCCTCATGAACTAATTCTTCTTCAACTTTACAACTCTTCAACTTTACAACTCCCCTTCCCTATTCTCTCAGTTGCAGAAAGTTACAAGTTGTCCTATAAATCTGTGCCAGTCTTGACTCTGAGCCTAACCTGACTAAATAAGTAAGTAAACACACATGCTACACAGAGGCAAACCCAGCATTAGAAATCGCTGTTCAGTGAGTAATCAGTAGAATGTAATCACACTACCTGCAACTCCATTATCTCCACACAGAATGTGATCAGTTTTCTTAACAAGCTTTAAATGGATTATCTGGCTGGGTTGTGTTGATTAGTTACATCTGTCCTCTGTTTTCCATGATGGCAGAAGGAGCACATTTTATTTTTTAACAGTACAATACACGTGACATCAGTGTGTCAGCATTTAGCAAATTTTACTTCCTACAACAGCAATGATTATTTTTCTAAAATATTAAAAACTGAAAATCACTACAATTGTATGGAACATTTCGGAGTATTTCATTGGCTCTACTGATCATTTTTAGCTCACAAATCTCAGCTGAACCTCTTCACTTTTTCCCTTGCCCAGAAACATGTCTGCTCTTTTTATTCCTGATTTACAAGGCAAGTTTGGCATGCAATTCACTTACATATGCTGATCCAGGCTTATTGAAGGCAGGTGCACACTTTAATATATGTGGGCCTAGGGACTCCCTTCCATCCCATAAAAGAATACTGGGCATGTTCTCAGGTGGAATATCTGCTTTCTTTTATTCATAAACCTGAAAATCTGAAGCATTTGTATTGCTTTTACATATTATCACGAACAAATTAGAATAGGCAGAAATAATGTTCCAACCCTGCAATGGTACCATATTAAAAGTGTTCGAGCCAAATTCTGGCCTCTATTCACTCCCTGAAAGAGATCCTAGAACTGAGCACTGCTCTCAGCTTAGTGCCTTTGTATTAACATTGCATAAACACTACACCTCAGGGACAGGTAAATGCAATACCTATTCCCATCAAAGCAAGACATGCGCACGGCCCTTAGTTGTCCAGGAAAATGAGGCAGCTCTAACAGACACGTTGTTGTTTGTGTGAGACTGAATCATGAACGAGCAGCTAATGTGAGAAGACCTCACTGAGTGACCTCAAAAGTGCCTGCGTCATCTTGGTGACTGATCCTAGATGTTGTTAGATGTGGTTCACAGGTGTAAGATGAGCTGCAGGTGACAATATCTGATAGTCACAGGCCAGCATAGTAAACACCTCCTAAGTAGGTCTGCTCAGTCCCTGGTACAGTCCAAAGAAAGAAGAGAAGGCAAGAGCAAAGTTGAGGGCCCTTTTGTCTGTGCTTCTGTAAGACTTTGGCTAGGCCTCTAATATAAAGAAGTTCATGCTAGGAGAGTTGTTTGTTCACTTGTTAATAATCCCAGTTAGGCAATAATGGCCATACTCATGTCTGTATACAGAGTGGCAAGTAGGGCCCAGAGTAGGTACTCAGAAAAATGCATCCTGAGTAAATGAATGAATTGAAGAAAGACCCATGGTTGAATGAACTCATGTTAGGCAGAGAATGAAATTGTAGATTCTGAGAGGATTTTGAGAAAGTCAAAGTCTTCCACTTATGAGGGAATAGGCCTAAGTCAACAGATGTTAAATGATGCACCCAAAGGTGCACAGATCAGTGGTGTGGAATAGAATCTGGATGATTTTGCTCACATCCTTGTGTTCCACACTGTTTAAAGTTACTAAATTTAGATTCTATCCGAATCCTATCTGGACAGAGTCATGCAAAACAAGTGTCAGGACTGCAGCCTCGACCTCACAGCAGCACAGACGCACCGCCTGAGGCAGAGGCAGCAGGTGTGTGCAAGTGGCGGCCCTCAGGCAGCGTTACACAGGAGTCATAAGTCACATTTCTAAGTCTTTGCTCTTCATCCTAACATTGGATTTCTGTGCCTTGCGAAGATTCTATCTAACAGGGAGTCCCAAATTCAACATGTACATAGTTGAACCTATTAACTCCTCTGAAATCTAAAGCCCCATGGTGTTCCCCAGTCCCTAAAATGACCTTCAACTTACTTTTGCTTCCCTTGAATGGAACTCACCCACCCCTACCAGTAACTAACACAACAACTAACTTTTATGAAGGATGTCCAAACACTCAACACAGTTATCTCATCGCATAGGTTATCTTATTTCACCCAAACAATAGCCTAGAGATGGGTACTATCACCATCCTCATTTTGTGGATGAAGAATATGACTTGAAAATTGGTCCATGATTAAACTTTTAGTAAGCCAGGACTCAAACTCAGGTCAGCCCATGTAAGAAGGTTAGCACCATGTTTAAAGTCCAAGAGAGGCACATTGTCCTGATAGGCTCCCTGGCATTGGTGCGATGGGCTGCTCCTTGTGCACTCACAAAGTCAACATGTTTTTTGCTGTTCACATTTAAGCCTCATCGGAGGGCAACCTGGAGCTAGGTGAGCTGAGCAGAGCAGAGCAGCCCTTTCACTTCAAAGGACAAAGGACAGCAAATGCAAAATTGCCACAGCCTCCCTACTCTTTAGCTCCTCTATGTTGATAAGCCAGCTGCCATCAACAAGGATACTTAAAGTGTCTGGGCACTTAAGATCACCAGCTGGACTGAACAAATGTACATCAGGAATTAAGAAACTGGCCTGGAAGGAGGGGTGGAGCAAGACAGCGGCTGAGTAACAGCTTCCTTGCATCTGGGCACAGTGAGTCTGGGGAGATAGGACTCCAGGCATTTCTGGCTGGTGGGATCCGCCTATAATTGTCCCTTTGAGGATACAGGGAGTCAGCGAGAGACTTCTGGACCCCAAGAAGAGGACTAAAACAGTGGAAAACCGGCAAGTGGTAGCAAGTGTTTAATCGGTCTAAACCTGCTGGGCAACTTACACAGGCACAAGAACTTAAAGAGTAAGAGGAAGTGAAAGGAAAATTAGGGCAAGGAAACAGATAAAAGAAATTACTCATGAGGAAGAATCAGCAGAAAACTCTAGGCAACATGAAGAACCAGTCCAGAACAACCCCACCAAGGAACCAGGAGGTAGCTACTGCAGAGGATTCCACCTATAAAGAAATGTTAGGAATGACAGAAAGGGAATTTAGAATACACATGATGAAAACAATGAAAGAAATGATGGAAACAACAAAGGAAACTGCTAATAAAGTGGAAAATAACCAAAAGGAAATCCAAAAACAGAATCAGATAAGAGATGAACAATATGAAGAATATAGAAAGGGTATAGCAGAGCTGAAGGAACTGAAACAGTTAATATAGAAAGGATGTAGCAGAGCTGAAGGAACTGAAACAGTTAATTAGGGAACTTAAAAATGCAAGGGAAAGTATCACCAACATGTTAGACCATGCAGAAGAAAGAATTTCAGAAGTAGAAGACAAAGTTCTTGAG
>CAUYPK010096501.1:0-10850 GCA_963574355.1 Loris lydekkerianus
CAATTGCAATCAGTATAACCTGGCTTATTGTACCCTCAATGAATCCCCAACAATAAAAAAATAAAAAAAAAAAAAAGAAATTGAGGCTTATTATTATTATTATTAGAGGAGGTTAAAGAGAATGTAATATTGGTAGACTAAACTATTACTAACTAGATGTCTTTGTCTTATCTGGGAAGATAAGCTGAATTGGTCAAAATACACCATTTATCAGGCAGCGTTGACAGCACAAACTGAGTCCTGAGTCACAGAACATCGATACCAAAATTTAACTTATACTTCAAAGACGAAAACATGTCAATACGAATTTTGCTTCTACTTTTTGTTTTTTAAACAATTTCATTTTTTTAACTGGATAATATATTTACAGGGTCCAAAATTCAAAACTTTATAGAAAAATCTACAGTGAGAATTCGCAATCTCATTCTCTTTTATTTGGTTTCACCCAAAATTGGCTCTAGTAGGTGGTAATTTTTATTTGTTTCTTGTATAGACTTCTAAAGTTTCTTTAAACAGATAGCAACAGATAGAGATAAATTTTCCTATTTTTCTCATATATTGCACAAAATACAACATATTTCTGCATTATGCCTTTTATTTAATTAGGTATAAACTTTAGCGATCTCTCTTCATATCAATGCAGAGACAATTTTTCCTTTTTATGGTTGCATAATATTTTATTGTATAAATGTATCACAGCTTATTTGTTAAGTCCACTTAGGCTATTTCTGATCTTTTGCCATTATAACCTATGCTGCAATGAGTAACCTTATATGTTACATATTTCACATATAAACAGGTATGAATGTCAAATAGGATCACGGGTAAAAGAGTAAACATATTTATAAATTATGATAGACATTAACAAACTATTCTTTTCTTTTCTTTTTTTTTTTTTTTCTGAGACAGAGTCTCTGTCTGTGCCCTGGGCATAGTGCTGTGGCATCGCAGCTCACAGCAACTTCAAACTCTTGAGCTTGAGCAATCAATTCTCTTGCTTCAGCCTCCCAAGTAGCTGGGACTATATGCTCCACCACAGCTGGCTAGTTTTTCTATTTTTAGTAGAAATGGGTTTCACTCTTGCTAAGGCTGATCTCAAATTCCTGAGCTCCAGTGATTGACCTGCCTTGGCCCCCCAGAGTGCCAGGATTACAGGCATGAGCCACTGTGCCCAGCTGACAAACTATTCTTTATTGAAGAGCATCTGTTTTAAAGGGAAGGCAAAACAAAATTACATTCTTTGGGGGTAGAAATCCCAACTTAAACTCTAATACCTGTTTTAAAATTTCTCATTAGCACTAAGAACAAATAATAATGAATATAACAAGAATTGCTATCACAAAGTATTTTCTTATTTCTTCTGTTTTCTATACATAACATACATAAAAAAGAATTCTTATTAATTTAACCTAAATGTAATTGATTGTACATACTTTGTTTTGGATTTAAGGAAAACATTATTTTTGGATTTAAGGAAAACAATTATTTTTCTTTTTCAAGATCATTGATGAGTATGTGAGTATGTGCTTAAGTGTGTTTATAGCTTGTTTAAAGAAAGCATAGTAGTACATTTATGATATTAACTAATATGAAAAACAATCTTAAAATCTAATTTCATGTTACATGAGGTTCCTGTGAATAGAACATGTTTGCTGCATGGAAATAAAGACCTATACTTATGTCATACAGCAACACAGACTTATTGTGTAAAATAATACTATGTTTTGGCTCATTATGTGAAATAATATTTTTAAAATATTCATTTTGGGAGTAACATTATGCCCACATATAAATAACAAATAATAAATTTAGGTTTCTCTTCTAGATTTTACTTTCCCCCACAGGAAAAGAGTCCTTGTTCTTGTACTTATCTAAATTCTAATACATAGATGAAAATACACTCAAAAATCTTTGACTTAGCGGGGACTAGATTTTACTTGGACAATTATTCTCACTTTTGTCCAAGTACAGTTGTTTTATCCCACCTCTTTTTCCCTTGACTTCAAAGTATTCCTATCTGCTTAGACTTGGGGGTTCAACCATGGTATTGGCCTCTCAGATTGTCACATCCTGTCTCTGAAACTCTCTTTCCTGCAGCATTATCTTGGGCTAAGCTTGTCTGCAGGAGAGATTTTATCTTGGCCTGCACCCAGCAGATAACACTGTTTCTCTCCAAGTTTCTTTCTTTATCTGTACCAGAAATCCTATTTCTAAAACCCAGACCACCAGCTAGTTTCCAGAGCATATGGACCAGGACCAATTACTCTTCTCCCAAGTAGTTATCTGGATTAATTACTTCTTTGCCCCTTCATATTGAACCTCCGATGACTTGAATCAACTTGTTATGCTTTTAGCATGTTCTGTCTTAAACAACTCAGCTCTCCTTCCCAGGGGTGGCTATCTTTGTAGGGAAATCAATTTCTTACATAAAATTCTTTAAAAACAAATGCTGTTTATTAGAATTAGAGTTGTTCCAATTAAGCCTTTTACTCTCTCCACATTTTAAGTATAGTTATGATATATATTTTCTCTACATATAGTGAACACCAAATCATACCTTTTGTTACAACCATAAAGTATGATTAAGGAAATTTATAAGCTGAATGATCGTCTAAATGTCTGCTTCCATTTTTACTTTCTATCTTTTGTTCTTCTTTTCATAAGAGTCTTTGTTTTTGTTGTTCATATTTTCTTTTTGTTTTGAGAGCTTCCTTTCACCATTCTTCAAGAGGTCTGCTAGCAACAAGTTCTGTTAGTTTTCCTTCACCTCCGAATGTCTTTATTTCTTCTTTATTCCTGAAGGATAGTTTCACTGGTGTAAGACTCAATGTTAATAATCCTTTTTTTCAGTGCTTAAAAATCTTCCTTCTGGTCTGCATGGTTTCTGATGAGAAAGTCCATTTAATTAATCCTTCTTTATATCCAATGTATCATTGATTACTGGTATTTTATAAGTTTTTTTACTTGGTCTTTAGTGTACAGAGGTTTAATTATGACTTGTCTAAGTATAAATTGCTTCAGGTTTATCGTATTTATGACTTGCTCGTCTTCTTGAATCTTTAAATTTGTATCTTTCACCAAACCTTGAAAATTTTTCTTCATTCTTTTTCTTTTATGACTTTTTTAGTCTCATGCATTTCTCCTTTTTTTGTCCGAACTCTGATTATGCTAGTGTTACCATCCTATGTATCCCTGTGGATCTGCTCTTTTTTTTCCTTTAACCAATCAATTTTCTGTTTGTTGTTCACATTGTGTAAATTCTGTAGCTCTGCATTCAAGTTCACTGATCCTATATTCTGTCATCTCCACTCTCCTGCTGAGATATCTAGTTACTTTGTAAACATAGACAAGCCTATTCTAAAACTTACATGGAAAGAGAAAGGCCATACAATAGTCAAAACAATATTGGAAAATAATAACAAAGTATAAGGGATTTCTCTTTCGGATGTTACAACTTATTACATAGCTGCAGAAATCAAGATAGTGTGACAATGGCAAAAGAAGAGGCACATAAATGAATAGAACAGAAAAGAACACCCAGAAATAGATACACACAAATATGTGCTTAATTTTTGCTGAAAGAGCATAAGCAAGTGACTAACAGAAGGACGGCCTTTTCAATAAATGGTGCTAGGGGAATTAGACACCCATTGGCAACAAAACAAATAAATAAAATATCTAAACTTCATACTTCATACAAAAATTAATTCAAGACAGAACATGGACCTAAATACAACACAGAGAGCTATAAAACTTTTAAAAGAAACGTAGGAGAAAGTCTTTGAGACTAAGATTAGGCAAATCTTAAACTTGGTACCAGAAGCATGATGCATAAGAAAAAAAAATTGATAAACTAGACCTCATCAAGTTAAAAATATTTGCTCTTGGGAGAGGGGGAACATTAAATGGTTAAGAAAAGAAATTATAGATTGGAAGAAAGTATTTAAAAATCAACCAAGGCCTTGTATCTCAAATATATAAAGGGCTCTCAAAATTCATCATTAAAATAAACAAATTAGGTGCCTGTGTCATCAAAAAGGATATATAGATTGAAAATAAGCACATGAAAAATGTTCAATATCATGAACACTAGAGAAGCAAAAATTAAAACATAATGAGAGAATGGGTGAGATGAAAATAATGATAACATCATTATTGTGGAGAACCTGAATTGCTCATGCATTGCTGATGAGACTGTAAAGTAATACAATGACTCTGGGAAACAGTTTGGTAGTTTCTTTGAAAACTAAACACGAATCTACCACAGAACCCAGCAAATGTATTTCTGAAAATTTATTCCAAATAAATTAAGACTTATTTTCATAAAATAAAATCTGTACATAAATGTCCATAGCACATCTATTTGCAGTAGCTCCAAACTGAAAACAACCCAGATGTCCATCGGTGGGTATATTGTTAGACAAACCATGCCACACTTACAGCATGTAATAGTGCTCAGCAATAATTAAAAAAAAATACTACTGATACATATACAACAACTTGGATGAACCACAAAGAAATCATGCTGAATGATAAAGGTCAACATCAAAAGGATATCTACGGCATGATTTAATTTACGTAGCATTCTTCATTTAATTATAGAGAGGGAAGACAAATTCATGGTTTCTAGGGAAAGAGGGGGACAAGGACATGAGTGTGATTATAAAGGAATAACAAGGTAGAACCTTGTGATATTCCACTTGGGTATCTTGATTGTGGTGGTGGGTCCATAGACTACATGTGATAAAAATTGTGCAGAGCTACACATGTAGGCACACTCATGAGTACGACTGTTGAAATCTAATTCATAATAAATCTAATCTAATTTCTTGTTTTAATGTTGTACAAATGTTGTAGAAAACATTAGCTTTGGTGGAGGTTAGGGGGAAAGTACAATGTATTTCTCTATACATTTATTTGAACTCTGTGAATTTATAATTATTTCAAAACAAAAAAGCTTAATAAATTACATGTTTGTGTATCAATAGATAATGACAGTGAAAAATTAAGCCATGGAATGGAAGAAGGTATTATAACATGTATTACCAACAAAGGATGAATGGTCCGATTATATAACAATTATATACAAATCAATAAGAAAAGGGCAAACAAGCTTTTAAATGAACAAAAGATGTAAACAGGCAACTTCAAAATAGAATTAACATACATGAATAATTGACTAAAAATCACTGGAAATCAAGGAAATGCAAAATTTGACAGTAGTAACATGTAATAATTTGCATTCAAGGTAAAAAATGAGTTGTTTAATAGTATCGAGTGTCAGGGAGCTTACTTTATAATGTAGATTCTGCTTAGAAATAGAAAAGTCCAATTTTTCAAATTTTATAAGAGTTTATAGAATCTAAAGTCTCCATACTCAAAGCACCAATGGTAAGAATTTTTAATCAAATAGAAAATGGTTACATATCAATGGGATAGATGATTTAAATTCTATTTAAATTGGATGAAATTGGAAATGTGATTTAACTTCTACTTAAATTCTTACTTACTAAAGGTTACATTTATAAAGTATCCAAATACAAACTTTCTCCATTTTTCTTTCTCTTCCTAATGCAAACTGAGACGTTTAGAGCAGTTGGACACTTGAAAGACAAAATGGTTTTATTTTACTTCCACATATTTGCTGAAACAGGGGCACCACCTGTGGCTCAAAAGAGTAGGGCACTGGCCCCATATACCAGAGGTGGTGGGTTCAAACCGAGGCCAAAACTGCAAAAAAAAAAAAAAAAAAAAGAAGAAAGAAAAGAAAAAAGAAAGAAAGAAAAAGAAAAAAATAACAGAATTAGGTTTGGTACAAACTTCTACAAGATTAGAAATTTACTGAGGAAAACCAGAGTCAGCTGACTTGTCATATGGCTGAAAGAGACACAAGACCAAAACCTGGGACATGGGGGCGTATGTGAATGAGCAGCTGAATACGGCCGGTTGAAATTCAGGATATGCCTTTGCAATAACAACTCTCAGGAAGTGAGGGAATAAATGACTCGTCTTGGCCACTCATGAAAGAAGCAGGTGATTTGATCTGTTTTACTAGTAGCCAGAATAGATGTTTGTTTTCATACACAACAGAAGGAAATTGTATAAATGGAAAGAAACAAAACAGCACACTAACGTAAAACTTTATAAGCACCAAGTTACTAAAGTTCAATGCCTTGTTAAATGTTGAAATGATTAATAGTAGCAACACCCCAAAATACTAATTGTTTTATGATGGAAGAAACATACCTTTATTGTTCTTAAACCTTACCTTGGAGTAGATCAGTGGTTCTCAACCTTCCTAATGCCGCAGCCCTTTAATACAGTACCCGTGGGTCGTGACCCACAGGTTGTGAGAACCGCTGGAGTAGATCAAGCTTTGGGCTAAAATTATCCCTGAGTTGTTCTCAGTAATCCCAACTGACATCATCACTTGGAAAATGGCAGGAAAGTAAAGGAAATAGCCTCTGTGCTTGGATTGGCATAACCTACTCTTTCAAAAGCCTAGGGATCGTGATCCTTCTCAGTGAAGGAAAAGAAAGGAATTTTAGAGAAAGGAAAGGAATTTCCAGGTATATCAGTGTCCTAATGACATACTTTAGGAAGCTGCTATAGGTCACAGACACCTATCCAGCTTGATAAGTGAGGTACACTTACAGGTGTGAGAGAAAAGGTCTAATCAAGGAGAGATGTGGGCTGCCAGTGCCACATTTACAATTGTAAGGCATATTAGAACTCAAGCCCATTTGAGCTAACCAGCAAGGATTTTTTCTTGTTTTTCTTTGTGTCCAAACTTGGAGTATTTGTATCCAAAAGACAGAGAGGGGAAAATGCTCAAGGAGAGGAGGGCAGGCTCCTTTCTTTGAGATCTGGGCTAGTACTTTTGTATAAAACTCAAGTTGGCATTGTACTTCTGAAACTAAAACCACCTAAGCTAAGGCCACTACAAAAACTTAAGCCATGGACCAGGAGAAGGTATTTACAATACGTATCACCAGCAAAAGATGAATTGCCAGAATGCATGAAGAATTCCTACAAATCAGTAAGAAAAAAGCAAATTATTAATAATTTTTAAAGTGGGTAAAGATTCAGCAGTCCTTTGAAGGAGAAGAAAAAGAGGTATGCTTGGTCCAGGCCTGCTGGAAAAGTCTTGGAAGAGTGGGTGAAGATGTCCAAGTGTCTGTACCAATGCCACAGGACCAGAGTAGTGCCCTGCCCGAGGCCTGGACAGCACGTGGGAGATGCAACTCTGTGCAGGCAAAATCACCAGCTCCTAAAGCCCGGCGTGGCCCGGACCCATGTTTCAAGGAGGCAGGGCACTCTCTCTGATTCCCAACTCTGTCCCTTTCCTAAAGCCGCTACTTTACAAACACTTTAGGCAAGATCCTAAATGGAAAGAAACTAAGGAAATGGTAAGGTAGATGTGGCCTGGCCTGGTTTCTGACTCAGAAGATCCGACTCCTGTCAATGTTATTAGGAATTCTGCCCACTCAGTTCTCTAATAATAGTGAAGGTTTGATTAAACACTTTCCGGAAGTCATAATTCAGCACTGTAAACCTTTGACACAGAGATGGATTGGAGATATCATTTACCAGATCACCAATTTTTTTGATGCATATCCTTAACACGCAGAAAGTTTTGGAGAGAAATATAAAAGTTAGTGTAAGAAAAATGCCTACTTCAGTCACCGACACTCATTTTCCCAAGATAAAACTTTATTTGAGGCATCAAGCAATATACTAAAAGAAGTGAGTCATGCATGTCATGTTCTTATTTTCAAAATTGTACAGCTGACAATTTCTGTGCTTTCAAAAAAGGTGTGCAGTGAGCAAGGTTGACAATTAACTGTGCTTTCATACGTAACTTTATCTATTAATACAGAGTGCTTAAGAAAGTCTCCTTTATATTTCATTTTTACTTCCTTAAAAAGGCACTTTGGTTTTATTTGGGAAAGCTAAAATAAACTAATTCTTCCACTGAGGATGAAGTTTCTCCCCAGAGTTATTTATGAAATGATGCAGCTGCCTTTTTCTTTAAATGGATTCTTGTCTTCTGGGATTCCTTTCACCAGAGGATCCTCTCCAGAACGTTCTTCAATATAGTTCTTTATTTCCTCAGAACATTTAGACACCTTAAGTATGGGGAGGAAAAGAACAGATGAGGTTTTCCTTGTTTAAACTTTATCACCACTCTATAGTGAAGTTACTGTAATTAAATACAACCAGCTTTTTAAAAGCTTTTAAAAAAATTATATAAATGTATATATACACACACACATATATATATAATCTTATGCTGTATTCTAATATTTTTATTCTATTCTATTTATATATGATACAATCTATATCCAATGTATTTTTTACTACTGGTCTATGTCAAAGAAGTTTGAAATTCACTGTAGTAAATAAATCATCTTCAGTGATGTGATTTCCTTCCTTTATTAAAATACAATTATGGCATGTTTATAATATTTTAGAAGCCAAATCATACTCCACTGTCAATTTTCCATGCTGATGAGCAGGTGCAGTAATAGATGATCCCCAAATGTTTTGGGGTGTGTCATACCACCATTTTCACGTACAAGTGTATGCAATGTCCTGGCATTTTACAAAATAATAGAAGCACTGGAAAAAGCCTGACTCTGGGAAGGCTGACCCTGCCCAGAAATCCTACTGTGTGTCTGCTCAGACTTCTTTCCTGCTGCATGAAGATAATTATTATAATAATAAGACTTCTTTGAGGCTGATTAAGCTTATCTGATACTAAATTTTGTCTGCAATGGAGAAAGGATTCAATAGGTTCTTCAAAAAAATCTATCCTTAAGAGACACGTTGCAAGGATGAGGATTTTTGCAAAAAAAGAAAAAGAAAAAGGATTAGGGATTAGTTTTGTATTACTCAGAAGCAATTAGAAGTAAAAACTGTAGAAGCTCCAGAAATTTCACTGGAGACCTATTAAAATTGGGCAAATGTTTCCATTTAATTTATAATCTAGTAACTTCAAACTGTTTTAATGGCTATCAATAAAGCATGTTTGCATATACAGTGTATATCTCAAAATGTATAATTTACCTATAAATAAGTGCAGATACTACTATTAACATATCAGGCATAATTATAAAACATAAACTGGAAATGATAAAAGAATGAGATTTAAAACTAAAGGTAGAAATGTTAATAGTTTACTTCTGTGCCCCAAAGGGTTACTCTGCACACCAGCATGGAGGTCTCTGATATAAAATTGAAAACTAAGTCATGCATTTATGTGACTTAAAATTTGGCAAAATAAAAATTTTTAAAGTATTATTCTTTTAGGTAACATTTTCTTTCAATTGTTGCTGATATTCACAGTGTGTGCATTGTAAGTTAATTATCAGAACTGATACTAATCTGGGGTTTGTGGCCCCAGAGAAAGTTCTGGGTATGATTCATGTTCCAGATACATGTAAGATACATTGTATCTATTCTTTTTAAAAAATTTATTATTAAATCATAGCTGTGTACATTAATGCGATCATGGGGCACCATACAATGGTTTTATAGACCATTTGACATATTTTCATCACACTGGTTAACATAGCCTTCCTGGCATTTTCTTAGTTATTGTGTTAAGACATTTACATTCTACATTTAGTAAGTTTCACATTGTATCTATTCTTTTAGCACTTCTTCCTTAACTTTCCAAAGAGGTCTGTAACTTCTAAAAGTGAACAATTACTCTGGTGTCAAGAGGATATATTTGGCCATCTCCTTATATATGTAATTATTTATACATAAATACAGATGCTACTTTATTATGTATACTTATAAAACATAAACTGGAAGTTATAAACAGATAAAATTTATACATAAATCAAAATAGAAATTCTTCTATTTTGCTCCCAAGCTCCAGTGGAGTGTTCACCGTGCATCACGGAAGACTACTGGTGAAATTCAAAACGAAGTAGTGTAGTTGTAAGGTTTTATTTAAAATACAGTTTTAGAAACATTCTTTCAGATACCATCCTTTAGGGTAACGAGAAAGGTCAAAGACCCAAGTAGTTACATGCCTTTTTCTACAACTGCACCTTGAAACCCGTTGTCTGATAAAAGACAGGCTTTTCTTGTCCCTTCCCCTCACTCTCGGCTTCTTAAATGTTGGGACATTTGGCTTTGAATCCCCCTCCCGGGTCCGTGCTCTCTCTCCTTAACCTCCCAGAATTTCCCCACCTCAGCTGGCATCTCCCAGACGTTGCCAAAGCCCTACTTGCAGAAACACTAAAAGGAAAGAAAATGAACTCTGTCCTTTTTGCTGTGACTGACCAGTGAACGCTGACCCCTGGTTCACTTGAGGGAAGAAAATATTCCACAACAGCCCTTTACCTGCTGTCTCTGCAACTTCACTTCTTTGCGAAGTTGCTCAACTTCCATCTTCAGTTTCTCCTTCTCGGGCAAATCTTCGATGTGCAGGGCGGGCATCGTCGACCCAGACCCGCGGCCAGGTCCAGCCGGCGCGGCGAGGCCCGAACTGGACCCCGGGGGCTCGGCCTCGGCGGGTCCCGCTGCTGCCCGGGATCTGCTGCCCGGGATCGCAGGTCCCCCGGCCCGGGGCCTGAGCGGGGCTGGCGGGAGCTGGTGTGCGCTGCGGGAGCCCGCGGCGGGGATGCTGCCGGGCGGCCCTGGCTCGGGACCCTGCCACGCCCGGCCGGCTGGGGACCGCCGTTTTCCGTCGGGGGGGGGGGGGGGCGGGCGGGCCGGGGGGGGGGGGGGGGGGGGGCGGCGGGGGTTGGTGGGGGGGGCGCGGGCGACGCGCCGGCGCGCCCGCCCCCGCGCGGCGGCCGCCGCGCGGGGGGCGGCCCTCGAGACGCGGAGTC
>CAUYPK010096503.1:0-26658 GCA_963574355.1 Loris lydekkerianus
GGATGAGAAGGTTGAAGAGCAAGAAGTAAAAGAAGAAAGAAAAAAAGAAAAAAAAAAAAAAAACAGAAAGAAAAGAAAAAAGAGAAAGGAGAGGGGGTGGCTAAAGGGAATATTGACAAAAAGAAGAGAGGCACAGAAAGAGGGAGACAGAACAATATAGATATACAATAGGGTACTTTGATCCAACCTTAAAAACCTCCAATTTCTGGGGGTTCCATGTTGGGTGGTTCCCTTGAGGTCAGAAGCTCTTTGCTAACATGTTCAGACACAGTACCTCATCTCTACCAAATAAAGATAAAAGCCAAAACTGCTATAAATCAAACCAAAGCAAGCACACAGAAAACTTTATGGGATAAAATTCGGGGAGAAACCAAATAATAGGGGTAGAACACTAGCAAAAATGAAGTTCTAATTGTTGGAAAAGGCAACAATGAGAAATTATATTTAAACTAGAAAAATGAGGAAAGAACAGAAAGAAAAATCTATAGGGAAAATGTTGTAATTAAAAAACAAAATAATAATAATAAACAATAACAACAACAACAACAAACCAAAAAACAAAACCAATACATGGTATATATATACATGGTATATATATATATACATCTTGCTGAATATTGTCTGGGCAGCAGGTTATCTTCTGGGGTATGAGATGTTAATCACAATGCTGATATGCCTGTATGAGATGGAGACTTGAGGCCTCTGCTGATTTCTCAAACCCCACTGGGTGGAGAACCTAAATCTCTCCTTAGCCTGCCTAGAAGTCACTTTAAACTGCCAACCCTGGCTAAGCAGAAGTTTTTCCAGGAAAGTGCTTGTCGCTGGGATCACTCCTGAAGTGGCTATCCACTTACCAGTGTGCCAAAACTGGTCTGACTCTATGTCCCTGAGGGCTAAGGGTGTAAGGCATCTCAGTTCTGGCCTTTACGCTGCCCAGTCACTAGATTACTTGTTCCCATCAGATCCTTGCTCCTTGACCCTGACGGTGGAGCTTCTCCCACAATGGCTCCTCCTGGCCCACAGCCAAACACTCTTAGCTCCATCAGGCTCAGCAGTTCAGTCTAGGACCCTAGACAATGCTTAAAGTCCTCCACACTCTTGCCCAAGTTCTCCCAAGGTAGTCCAACTGAGTGCCATAGTCCAAAAGACCCAAAGCAGCTCACAGGCAAGGCCTTTCCAGTTTGCAGTCTCACTGCTGCTGTACTTATAGCTGCCAACAGGATGAGACCAAATGAATACATGCAACCACTTGTCAGTTTTCCACTGATTTTGTCCTCATGGGATCCAGAAGTCTCTCACTGACTCTCTGTGTCCTCAAAGGGATGTTTATGAGCAGATCCCAACAGCCAGACATGCCTGGAGTCTTGTCTCCCCAGATTCACTGTGCCCAATTGCAAGGAAGCTGTTACTTTGTCGCCATCTTGCTCTTCCCCCCTTTAATAAGATTGTAATTGTGTTCATACATTTCTTCCTTGACTTCATTTATGTCTTCCTTTAACTCTTTGAACAACATCAAAACAGTTGTTTTGAAGCCTTTGTCTATCAAAAAGACATTGGACTTCTTTAGCAGCAGTTTCAGTTGATTTATTTGGTTCTTCTGAATGAGCCATACTTTCCTGTTTCTTTTTATGGCTTGTGATTTTTTTTTGTTGTTGAAAACTGAACATGTGAATCTTATAATGTGGTAATTCTGAAAATCATATTTTCCTTCTGGGCCTAGTTTGGCTTTTTATATTTTTAATTGACTCTATTCTGGGGATCAAAATTAGCTTATACTTAAAACTCAAGGTTTTCTCAGGACAGATATTTGTACTTAATCTATAGATTTTTATGGATATAAGCATAACACAATACTGTTCAGTTATAAAGGAAACAATTTTCTCTCCTCATTCTTACAGCTTTCCCAAGGCTGGTAGGACCAAAACAGTTGCTGAGAATGGATAATTACCTTCATCTGAATTCTTTCATAATTGTGCCTTTCAGGAGGAGGCCAGAAGAACAAGTTGAGCAGGGGTATTGTGCTTACAGTAAAAATGGCTTGGATAAGCCTCCACAAAGTGTTAGAAACACATGGAACCAAGTGAGAATTGGCAACATCTAAGTTCTCTTGGACATTGATGGAGAGAGAGAATAAAATTGTATATAGATAATACCTGTATAATTTTATTTGAATATTGACATGTCACACCTCCTCCCACCTCCAACACACACACATAAACATGTAACTATGGTCTGCAATAGCATCTTTCTGTTTAAGATGAGCCACACAACAAGCTTACTCATTGGACCTTGTTCTCTCTCAAAACATCAATTTGATAGCTAGAATAATCTTCACTCTTATTGAGAATAGGTGTGACCATGCTTCTGTGAGACTATTTGTGGCATTCTGGCTTTAAACAGCATGCTATATGACTCTGTGTGTGTGTATGTGTGTGTGTGAGAGAGAGAGAGAGAGAAAGAGATAGATAGATAGATAGATAGATAGATAGATAGATAGATAGATAGATAGATATTCTGAAATTAACCATTGGTATATCACTGTCCTTATCTGTGGTTGTCTGTTCTAATACCACATGTTCTTTTGTGTTACTCTGTGAAAAAATAGTGCTTGAAAGGGCGGTTCTTGTGGCTCAAAGGAGTAGGGCATCAGCCCCATATGTCGGAGGTGGTGGGTTCAAACCCAGCCCGGCCAGAAACTGAAAAAAAAGAAAAAGAAAAAGAAAAAGAAACAACAATAGTGCTTGAGATAATTCCTCAGCAAAGCAGAAGCTTCTGACACCCTATGTCTTCATTTACTCTCTTCTCTGTAGCTTCTCATCTCTCTTCTCCAAGCATTCCTAATTTTCTAATATTTCCTCTCCCAGCCCTTACTTGTAGCAGATTGCAGCAGGAGCCCATCTTAAAGATGGTGATTGGTTCCCTTTCAATCCTCTGAGTCTCAAGGCTACCTGGTCACGTGGAGAAAAACTTTATACTGAGTGAGAGCATCTAGGGATGTCCCAGAATCCCTGAGCTGAGTCTTCAGAGTCTTCTTACTGCATCTGTAGAGAAACACCATTCTAGATATAACTCCTTAGCTCAGGGATGAGATGTGGTATGAAGTGATGGGAAAGGAAATATCCTGACAAGAGAGCAATCACTTTGAGGAATAATATTGATTCAGTTTTCCTCAAGAGTTATTAAAGCACTCACTTTATATTATTACGTTTTCCAAGCATAATTTCTTAGAAACTTGTTTTTAGGAACTCTTCTGTTTTGTAAAATACAACTATAACTGTGCAAACCCTGATTCATTTTGGCCGTTGTTACAACCAGGGCTTCAACAGATGAAGACAAATTAGACAAATTAGACTCTATGGCAGCCCCTCTTTTTATTGACAGTATGCATACTTGCAGATAATGGCATCAACTTCCTTCCAGCCCAGCAAGATTCTCCTTTCCAGTGTCCAACTAATGGTGAACAGATAAAATGTTTGGAGAAGGGCTCTTGCAAGTCTTTCACATCTTTTGACAGAAGGTGAAGAAAATTCTATGTTTCCTGAGAAAACTTATATTTTATTGTCCCTTCCACCCACAGAGCAAGCACTATTTCCTGAGAGTCTCCCTTCCTGGATGATGATGGAATACATCAAATGATACTCACCAGGACATGCTACAGGTCCTAGTTTTGCTGACTATCATTAGAAATAGGCTGATGGACCATTAAATGCTTTAGACAACTAATTGGTATTTTTTTGTCTTCTGATTGTTTTAGATTGTGAGCACAGAAAAGGTAATGTTGTAGGTGTCCAAAGCGTTAACTGGGCTTTCTGGGATCTTTTTGCTTACTTCCTCACCATAGGGAGGAGTTCCCACCTGGTTCCCAGATGATTCTGATTGGGGGGTGGGGGTGGACTGGTAGAGGAGTTGCATTTCTTCCATTTTTCCATGAAGCCATCACAAGTTTCTGTGCTCACTAGGATTTCTTTTACTTCTCTGATACATTCTACTGTTTTCCCTCAGTTATTTTTATTGAAATGTGTTTTCTTCATTGTTTGAGGGAGCTGAGCGCTAAAAGCTTCTAGCTGTCTATCTTGCTTGCATTGTGCAGCTTCATACTTTGATGGGAGAAGATTAAATATCACATTGAAGGAGCAGTGATACAGAATTATTTATTTCTCACTATCCGTTTGATACACACTGGCTATTCATTTGACCCTGCCCCATTTATCAATCAGTCTACTCATTCTTCAGAGTTCTACAGTGGCTAATCATAAATTAGACATTATTGCCTATCTTTTTCTGTTTCTGGAGTATATCATCCTGCTGATTTGCCTACTTTTCTACACGTATTTTATAATTTTAATTAGTGCAGCTATGTAAAAAATTGGGGAATATGATAATATAAATTCCAAAGTTGTGTTCTTCAAGATTTGCCAATTATTTTTAAAATATAACAGTTTGAGAAGAAAAACAAATATACACATAAGCAAGCAAACTCAAATAAATATTTATTGCATTAAATACATAGCTCAATGATAGTACAATATTGTTTTTTAATAAATTATTAATTAGTCCAAGTAATGTATTTGACATATCTTTTCATGCATTTGAATATTTAAAAATTGCTTTCAATATTTTTATACTTTTATTATAGAAATCATGTATGTTCTTTGCTTGATTTAGCCTAAAGTCATGTTTGGTGATGCTATTTAAAAATACATAATTTTCAAAATTTTATTTTCTTGTTTATTATCAGTATTGGGAAATGTAACTAATTTTATATATTTATTTTGTATCAAATATCTTTGATAATTTCACTTGCTAATTCTTAGAGTTTTCCATTGATATTTTATATTTTATGTATATACAATCATGCAATATGTGAATAGTAACAGTTTTATTTTTTTCTCTTCTAACTGTATTGTGGTTGTTTTATTATTTAAAAATTTTTTTCTCCTCTTATGCATGACATAGATCCTCTAATTCTAATGATGAGTAGAAATGATGGTAATAACATCTTCATCTAATTTCTGGTTTAATGAGAAATATTTAAACATATTGCCCCAATATTCATGTCCTTCCATCCTTCAGGTCTGCATATTTTTAACAGATTAAGAGAGACCCTTTCATGCTTTGCTTACAAATTCTATAACTTATTAATAGACACCATATTTTAACAATTATTTTTCTCTAACTATTGAGATGCTCACATTACTTTTTCACTCTGTTATTTTGACATTATAATGTTACTAGGTTTCCAAATATTAAATCAATCATGCATTTTTATAATCATTCTTAACTTGACCTTTATATATTATTATTTTTATATGCCACTGTATTAATTTTGTAATATATTCTTTAGGGATACTGCATTACTCATATATTTTTTATTTATTCTGTTTTCCTGAACTTCTATCTTGATTTATATTACTTCTTTTTGAGCAACCCCATTTAGTATTTCTGTTTTAGCAAGTCTAATTGGTAACAACTTTTCTCAATTTTGGTATATTTGCAATGTATATTAATGCATTAATTTAAGAAGATATTTTTGATGAATACAGAAATCTAGAATGGTAGTTTATTTCTTTCACTATGTTTTAGAAAACCATTTTATTGTCTTCTCAATTCTATAGTTTCTTTGATATTTTTGTTGTTAATCTTATTATAGACGCTTTCAAGATAATTTCTTCTATCTGATTGCTTTAAAGATTTTCTATTTATTTCTGTTTTCTAGTGGTTTTACTTAGTACTTTGGCATTCCTGTATAATCTTTCTTTTATAGTCCTAGCTAAAATTTTTGCATTTGGGAGTCGATTTCTTTCATAAATTTTATAATTGTTTCCTTTTTATATTGCTTGTGACCCATATTTTAACTCCTCTCTTTATGCAATTCAATGATATATCTATATAACTTTTGACTATTTTTCCAATATTCTATTTTCATTTTTATATTTTTCATTAATTTATTTCTCCATGTTTCATTGTGGATATTACCTTATGATTAATCTTTCAGTCTTAGGTACAATCGAATACTTGTTTTAAATTAATGTAATTTTTAAAAATACAATGTTCAAGTAGTTATTATTACTTTTCAGTTCATACATAAAATTCTTCATCTTTTCCTTCAATTTGTTATATATAATAGTCATAGTTGTTTATAATCCCATTGCCTCATTCTGTGTTAAATATTTTCATCTTGCCTATTTTTTTCGCTTATTTCTTTTGGTAATTATTATCCATTCATACTTAAAAAAAATTGAATGCTGGGGATTTTGAAGAAAAACGTGTCAGAATACTTTAAGGCTATCAATAATGTTATGCACCAGACAGTTTAACTTTGGTTCTGGCAGGCAGTTGGAGTAACAGCACATCACCTCATTCAGATTAAGAATTGAGATAATTGTAAACCAGACAACATGATGTGTAACATCCAATGTATTTTTTTTATAGCCTGATTTACTTTCATTCCTTGAGTACTACATTGCTGATCTATTTTCTCTATTCCTTGCCAAACTCTGAACATCAATGCTAATCCTACTCAATCCCATGATACTACCAAAACTCTCCTCACAGTATCAGTCACTCTGAGAGTTCTTCCAAATTATAAAATGCAAACTGCATGGAAAGGCAAAGCAGCAGCGAAGGCAGTCTTCAATTCTTTTTGCTCTCCATTATTTTCTTGATCTTGATCTTTTTACATTTGCTTCTCATTAAATCTTCAATTCTGTCTGATTTTCCTAGTTCTTTTCTTTTTCTTGGCAGAAGCATTAATCAGAAATGGGCTAGCTTATTATCATTGGAGTAGAAGTCCACCAGTTACACTCGTCTAAAAATCATGTTATTACAATCAGGTTATCAATAATTTTTTATGTAACATCTTTTTATGCTTTCCTTTGGGCATAAATAATGTTTTTCATACTGTATTATACTGTTTAAACATTGCCATTATTTTTGTTTTGCTGGAGCATATTTTGAATATTTGTTCCTCCTTTGGAAAAAATGCAGGTAAAATTTTTATTACATTTTTGAAAATGTCTTTATTTTCCTGTTAAATATGAACAATGGATAAAATGAACATTGAATTCCAAGGGCAAACTTAATTTTTCTTAGGACACAAAGCGTTTTTTAAACATCCACTTTTATAGTTGAGAATTCTGACATCAGTCAATTTATGTTTCTTTTTAATCTATGCTATTTTCCCTACTTGTCTTACTTGAACGTTCATTTTTTTTTTCCTCTTGACACTTTTTTCATGGAATGGTTTATCTTTTTATCTGTTGTATTTATAATTTCCACCAAATACTACAAGTGTCCCCCACTGAGCTGCTATTGAAACTGTTAATATTAAATCTTGAATAATTTTTCAGCTATAGAAATTTTCTTTGTTGTTCTTCCTCTATTTTTATTTCACCTCATGAACCTTCTATTATATCTATGCCACAAATTTAATGCTTGCACAAAAAACTTGATGTAGAAATTTACCCAGAATTTTGCAACAAATATGCATAAAATGTCTATATAAGGTGGATATTTGACACTTTATTCCTTTAAGAGATATAGAATATGAAATTATAATATATAATAAATGTAAAATTAAACTGATAATTATAAAATCTTGTGAACATGTTAGTTTTTATTTTTTTAGTTACCTTAATATTAACTCCTCACTAAGATTGTATGATTATATTATAATTAATCATACATTTTAAAAATATTTATTTTGTATGTTAAATTAGTAAAAATCACTAGGAATGTCATAGAATTGGATGAAATGATTGCTATGGTAATTTTCAAAGTCATGTTTGACCTTATTTCTGCTCGAAAATTATTCTACATATATTAGTCAATTCTTTGTTCTTTACTTTAAATTATCATTTTTTTTTCTGTTGCTATTTTTGAAAAAACATTTTGAAGTTTCTTTACAGTCTGATTTCTGTTCCCACTGTGTTTTCTATGTTTGTTTTTTGAAATTCATGAGTAATTTTTCTTTTTCTTTTCATATATTTTAATCCTCAACCAAAGTCATCATCCAGTTAAAAAATGATAAACAAATAAATATTCATTTCTTGTTCTCTAATGTGTAGCTACATATTATCTTATGCCTCTGCTCCATATGTCATATTTGGTACCTCCAGTCTGCATTTTTTTGTTTTGTTTGTTTGTTTGAGACAGAGTCTCACGTTATTGCCCTGGGTAAAGTGCCATAGTGTCACAGCTCACAGCAACTTCAAACTTTTGGGCTTAAGCGATTCTCTTGACTCAGCCTCCCAAGTAGCTGGGAGTACAGGCAGCTGCAACAACTTCTGGCTATTTTTGTTGTTGTTACAGTTGTCATTGTTGTTCAGCTGACCCAGACTGGGTTCGAACCTGCCAGCCTGGGTGTATATGGCCGGCACCCTACCCACTGAGCTACGGGCACTGCCTCTGTTTATATCATTGCTACCCAGATGCTAGTTCTCCTGTCAGTGACCATATGACCTCTTCTTGAATATCTTTATGAACAAAACCTTATTACCTGAAAGACTTCTAAAACACCAAACAGCTCTAAGAAAAAGTTCTTACTTCAGTGAGTTAAAATGCTCCTTCTTAAATCTCTGTTTTGAATGGCATTTTCTGCGTAAGGGATCAACAGATAATATTGCAAGTACACACACAGACACATGCCTCCAAAAATTGCTGCTAATATTTCTTATATAGATATCATCAATTATGTATTCATATATTTATAATTAATGATCAATTTTAGTGAAAGCAATTTTCTTATTGATTTTTATCACAATTTTAGTCTTTTTAGGACTTATACTTTCATAACCTTCATGGATTACCTCTCATTTAATCTTTTTTAGCAAAGAAACTCTTCACCCGCTCCTGGATCTGCTTGGTCCTGATCCCATAAATGACTGGGTTGAGGGCAGGAGGGATGACTACATAGAGATTAGCCAGGAGGATATGGATATACTGGGGAATACCATGACCAAAGCGATGAGTGAGGAAAGAGAAGAGAGCTGGGCCAAAGAAGGCCAAGATAACACCAATATGGGAGCTACAGGTATTAAGAGCCTTCAGGCGGGCATCTTGGGAAGGGAGGTGAAAGACAGTGAATAAAATCCTAGCATAGGAGATAATAATAAGAAGCACATCTAGGAACAAGATAGAAATATTCCCAAGACCATAATAGATATTGGCACTGATGCTGGCACAAGCCAGACGTGCCACTCCCATGTGCTCACAATAGGTATGAGAGATGATTCTATGTCCACAGTAAGGCAACCTTGTGAGGAGAAAAATGATAGGAGAAATCATACATAAGCTTCTTAGAACTACAACAACAGTAATAACACCAATAACTTTGTTGGTGAGGATTGTGGTATACCTGAGAGGGTTGCAAATAGCCACATATCGATCAAAGCCCATGGCAAGAAGTACAATACTTTCCATGACTGTAAAAAAATGGATAAAAAAGACTTGTGCAACACAGCACCCAAAGCACAGTTCCTGTAGGCCAAACCAAAATATGCCTAGCATCTTGGGAATGGTAGCAGTAGAGAGACTCAGATCAATCACTGACAGCATGGCCAGAAAGTAGAACATAGGCTGGTGGAGGTTATTATCTAGCAAGATCACAAACAGAATGATAAGATTTCCAACAAGAGCAATCAGATACACAGCACAGAAGGGAAATCCAAGCCAGATTTGTGCAGTTTCCAGGCCTGGAATCCCTAACAACAGGAATGAAGACGGGTGTGGCTCTGTAACATTGGGAAAAAACATTCTTCTGCAGGCTGATGGTGGCAATAATTTAAAAATTATTGCCAGTTTTCATTTGGCATTCCATCTGGACTCAATTGAGATCTAAAACAATTAAACATAAAAATGTACTCAAACAAACAATTCATATTATGAATAGGTTTTTCTAAATGTCTTTGTTTCTTTTTTCTTCTTTCACCTCTCTATAAATGTTTCTGGTATCACTATTCACCTGCATTATAAGTGTGAATGGCTGAGATGCCAAATGGAAGCTAATGATACCTCTCCCAAAATTATAAGTTCAGAGTACATAAATGAACTTACTCCCCTTTCCTCAAAAAATAGATATTATGAAGTAATAGTGAAATTGATAATAACAACGTCAACCACCATGATAATAGTAGCTAAGACTGATTAGGTAACTATATTTTTCAAACATTGGAACTACCATTATTAGAATCTATTATCTCATTTAGTTCTCCCCACAGTTCCATGACACAACTTCTGCTGGTATCTGGTTTTATGGGATGGAAAGATTTTGATAAGTTAATTAACTCCACGTTGTTTACAAAGCTAAAAAGCAGAGGAGTCAATGTGGTTTGGGGGGGGGGGATTTGGATTTTTTTTTTTTTTTTTTTTTTTTGAGACAGAGTCTCATTTTTCACCCCCAGTAGAGTGCCATGGCATCATAGTTCATAGCAAACCCTTGGGCTCAAGCGATTCTCTTGCCTCAGCCTCCTGAGTAGCTGGGATTATAGGAACCTGCCACAATGCCTGGCTATTTTTAGAGACAAGGTCTCACTCTGGCTCAGGCTGTTCTCAAACCCTTGAGCTCAGGCAATTCACCCACTTTAGTCTCCCAAGTGCTAGGACTACAGAAGAGTCAAAATTTGATACCACTTTGAAATTCAGCTATGTGACATTAATCTGGATATGTCTTTGCAATACTTGCTCATGGAAGTAGTAAGAGACAAAGAAAGGTAAGGTTTGGGAAGAATAAAAGGATCGAAGATAGTTAAAACTATGATAATCATAACAGTATTTTAGTGGCAAAACAAAAGTTAAAAAAGAGACTGTGGAACAGAATTGAGAATCGAGGAGCAGATCCAGACATTTCTTAGAGTCTAGGTATCTGGAAGTAAGTATCTCAAAGTGAGAATATAAGAGAAATTTACAAGGGAAAATAATGAGGTGTGAATTTCCATATGAAATCATTTTTCAAAAGCCTATTGATTTCTATAACAGTTTCAAAGACAAGTAAAAAAAGATTAGATCTGTTGCTAGCTAAAATTCAAAGTTTGAAGAGGCAGTTTTCAAGACTGACCTCCTGCCTGACGTTAACTACCATTTCAGGGGGTTTCCAAAACTACTCCCAGGATCAATAATTCATTGGAAAGCCAGGGACAGTGGTTCACCCCTGTAATCCTAGCACTCTGGGAAGTCAAGGCAGATGGATTGCCTGAACTCACAGATTCGAGACCAGCCTGAGTGTGAGCAAAACCCCGTCTCTAAAAATGGCCAGGCATTGTGGTGGGCGTCTGTAGTCCCAACTACTTGGGATGCTAAGGCAAGAGGATAACTTGAGCCCAAGGGTCTGAGGTTGCTGTGGGCTTTGACACCACAGCACTCTACCAAGGGTGACAAAGTAAGACTCTGCACAATAAATAAATAATAGTAATAATTCACTGGGAGGACTCATAGAACTTGACACTATTATGGTCAGGGCTACAGTTTATTGCAGGAAAAAGAAGAGATCCTTAGGGAAGAGTCAGTGAAGTTTCCAAATGTAAACCATCTCTGGTCTTCTCAGGGGTCAGGATGCATTACCCACCTGGCATTAATGTGTGACAGTATACAGAGTCACTGTTGCCAATGAGGGAAACTCACTCAAGCCTTGGAGTCCAGAGTTTTTATAGGGGTTTCATTGCATAGGCATGATTGCTTGATTGATACAAATGTGGTTGAATTCAGTCTCCAGATCAACTGCTGTCACATGACTGAAAGCCCCCACCCTAAGTCATATTGTTGGTATTTCTGGCACTGCTGGCCCCTATCCTATGATCTTGTATGGCTAGTCCCTACTATGAACAAAGACACTCCTATCAGGAATGGTGTAGATTACCTCCGATAAGCCAAGAGCAAATGCCAAAACTCTCTTTGGGCAAAGCTGAATTCTTCGCTACATATCTGCTTAGTTAGTACCAATGATATTCTTTACCATATTGTATCTAAGATTTTTTACCTCATGTCTCATCTTGGGACCTAACCTTAATTATAATTCTAGGTCTCCCAATAATCAAATTTGAATTCAGTTTAATCCCTTTGGAAAATGAAGCTCAAAGGTTTTAAACTCAAAGCTTATACCTAATCACAATATTGTGTCCTTTTCTATATCAGGGTACATGTGCAGTCATTCAAAGTCATTATTCTATCTTTCTTTGCCCACTATGGCTTTCATTTCACTTTGTGTTTCACTCACTATATCATTATAAGGGCAGGATGTGTAGTGAAAAAAGGCAAAAGCCCGAGGTATTTAATGTTACTGGTACTGTTGCATGTGATGGAGATCTGATTCTGTTCTTACTGATTTTGTGACCTTAAGCAAATTACATCAGATTCTGAGTTTCAGTTTTAGTTAGAAGTAAGCATAGTAGTATCTGCCTCACATTATTAATGGTTGTATATTGAGGTCATATATGCCTGAATTAATGTAGGTGTCCATCAAATATTTTTCTCTACAACTTCTTCCCATTTTATTCCTCCTTCTACTTCTTCCTAGACCACTGATATACACCATTTTATTCCCTACCCCAGTTCTCTAGATTTTAACTCAATTTCTGTGAATTCAAATTTCAGTCCTATGCACACATTACATAGACTTATCACAAATACTTACCAATATTCCTTCCTCTTCCTTGAGTCATGTAACAACTGTACATTTTATAAACAGTGTATAAAAGCCTCAGTACACTCTGAAAGATGGTAATGAAATGTCTTTGTACATATGTGCTGGGATGGCAGATTTATAGAAAAGTCTCTAGGTGCTAGAGTCTGGAGTATTGAGATTAAAGTAAATAGAAATTCCCTTTTGTCATTGCATCAACTGCAGAGGAGCTCTAGGGAAAGCTAGGTGACACTTTTGCCCACTACTTGGTCAACTATAAATTGCTGTTTCTTGCTATTTTATATAATGTTCATGAAATGTCCCATTTTACCTTTTTTTTTTTTCCTTCTTTCTTTTTTCTACCAGTCTATGATTGCTTTGGATTAAACCTTTGGGTTCTGTTGGGCATCTATATAACCGTCAACTTTTTTTTATTGGGGAAAAATGCATATAAATATAAAATTTATAATTTAAAAATCTTAAGCATTTAAAAATTTATAATTTATGGCACTTTTTACTTTACCAATATTGTGCAACTGTCATTGCGGTTTCTAAAGTGAATCCTGTACTCAATAACATCATTATTCCTCATTCTTTCCTTCTTCCAGGCCCTAAGAATTATGAATCTGCTTTCTGTTTCTATACATTTTCTCTACTGATTTGTTCGAGATATTTCATATAAATAAAAATAAGGCTATATATAATCTGGGTATCTGGCTTCCTTCAATTAGCATTGTGATTTTAATTGTATCCATAATATAACATTCATTATCTCATTTTTTAAAAGTATTTTATGTATTATCATATTACTTTTGTGGTTAAATAATATTCCAAAATATATATATACCACATTTTTTGTACATTCATCAGTTGATGGATACTTTGGTTGTTTTTTGTACATTCATCAGTTGATGGATACTTTGGTTGTTTCTATCTTTTGGCTATTGTCAATACTGTTGCTATGAATATCCTTGTTTAGCTTTATATTTGAACATCTGTTTCCAATTCTTTGGGGTATATACCAAAAAATAACATTTTGGGGTCTTATGGTAATTCCATATTTAACTTTCTCATGAGGTGCTAAATTGTTTCCACAGTGACTGCATCAATCTATGTTCTCACAGCAAGGTATAGGATTACCATTTCTCACATCCTCTCCAATGTTTATTTTTCACTTTATAGCCATCTCAGTATAGCCATCTCAGAGGGTGTCAAGTTGTATGTCATTGTGTGTATCACCTTTATTTTCCTAATGATCAAATGATGTTTAACATCTTTTCATAGGCATATTGGACATTTTTACATCTTTAGAAAAATGTCTATTGAAGCAGTTTGCCCATTTTTTATTAAGTTATTAATTTTTACATTGCTGATTATATGAGTTTTACTTTATATATATTCTTTATCCTAGACTATTATTAGATATATACTTTTAAAATATTTCTTCCCACTCTACAAGTTGTCTTTTCACTCTCTGGGTGGTGATATTTGATTCACAAAAGTTTTTAACCCTGAAGTTAAATTCATTCATTTTTTTTCTTCCATTGCTTGCTTTTTGTTGTCTCACATAAGAAAACAAATCTAAAGTAATAATTTGCCGTAGGCTAAGAGTTTCATTGTTGTACTTATATTTGGATCTTTGATCTATTTTAATTTAATTTTTGTATATGTGCATAGTTTGAGTTAAGGGTCTGACTTCATTCTTTTCAATGTGGATATTTAGTTGCCCATGCATCACTTTTTTTAAGAAAAATTGTTTTATTTTAATTGATAAATAATAATTCTCTATTTTATGGAGTATACATGTATACATTATGGAATGATTTGCAGGCCAATTAACATATTTATCACCTCAAATTTTTTTTATATCTTTGCGGTGAAATATTTAAAATTTTCTCATTTAGCTGTTTTGAGATATAGATTATTATTAACTATAGTCATAATGCTGTACAAGAGTCAGTACCATCTGTTGAAAAGACTATTTTTTACCCATTGAATGATTATGACATTGTTTTCAAAAATCAATAGAACGTAAACATATGGTTTATTTCTCAACTCTCTATTCTTTTTCCTTGATTTGTATGTTATGGAAGCACCACACTTTTTGAATACTGTAACTATGTAGTAAGCTTTCTTTTTACAATTTCATATTAATATGATAGTACAAATGATTGAGTTACATTGTTAGTTAAAGTTCAAGAAAAAGGAGAGGGTAGAAGAGAGGGGGATTGGTGAACTCCCACCTAATGAGCACAATATAAGTGTTTATAGCACACCCTGTGGGTGAAAGGCTCAACTACGTCTGTAGTTAAGACAAGGTGAGTTCTCTAACTTAACTGTTTTATTTTCACATTGTCGTGGATATTCTAGGGCCTTTGATAATCTATGTGAATTTTACAATTAGTTTTGTCTTCTGTATGAAAAAGACATTGATTTTATATAGGGAATTATACATAATATATAAATCATTTTGGGGAGAATTGCCAAATCTTAACAATATTAAGTCACTCAATCCATGAACATGAAATGTTTTTCCATTTACTTAAACTTAAATTTTTTCAGTAATAGTTAGCAAAATACAACTGAAATTCCTGTGTTGATTTTGTATTGTAAAAATTTACTGTCTGTTCATTAGCTGAAGTAGAATTTTGTGGATTCTTTATAATTTCTTTATTTACTTATTTATTTTCTTAATTTCAAAATACTAAGTGGGTACAATGTTGATTCTGCCAGTCTATGAACATGATGTGGTTTTCCATTTGTTTATGTCATTGGCAGATTCCTTTTCCATTTGTTTATGTCATCTGCAGATTCCTTCCCCAGTAATTTGTAGTTCTCTTTGCAGATATCTTTCACCTCTTTGGTTAAATATATTCCTAGGTATTTTATTTTCTTTGCAGCTATTGTGAAAGGTATTGAGTCTTTGATTTGATTCTCTGCTTGACTGTTGTTGGTGTATAGGATTGTGCACATTTATTTTGTAATCTAAGACTCTGAAGAATTTATTAATTTGACAAGTCTATTGGTGGAATCTTTGATTTTTCTAGATATAAGATCATATCACCAGCAAAAAGCTATGGTTTGGCCTCCTCTTTCTCCATTTTGATGCCCCTAATTTCCTTTTCTTGCCTTATTGCTCTGGTAAGGTCTTACAGCACTATGTGAATAGAAATAGTGACAGTGGGCATCCTTGTCTTGTTCCAGTTCTGAGTGGAAATGTTTTCAGCTTTTCCCTGTTCAGTATGATGTTGGCTTTGTCTATTGAGATGATCATATAATCTTTGTTTTTACTTCTATTTATGTGGTGAATCACATTTATGGATTTAAGTATGTTGAACCATCCTTGCATCCATGGGATGAAGCCAAATTGGTCATTGTGGCTTATTTTTATATGTGCTGCTGAATTTGGTTTTTTTAGAATCTTACTGAGGATTTTTGCATCTATATTCACAAAGGATTTTGGCCTATAGTTTTCTTTTTTTGTTGTGTTTGTTATTGGCTTTGGTATCAAGATGATGCTAGCTTTGTAAGTGAGTAGAGGTGAATTCTTTCTTTCTTGATATTATGAAAAAATTTCTCAAAAGTTTTCATTGTATGGATATATTCTACAATGCTGAAGTCAGGGCTTTCAGTGTGCCTATGACAAAGATAGTGTTATTGTACCCAATAGGTGAATTTTTGCCCCTCATTTCCCTCCCACACTCCCTGATTTTTAGTTCTCAATGTCCTTTAAATCATTCTGTTCCCATGTGTACCCATCACTTAGCTCTCTTATATATTTTCAGTGTATAAGAGATGTCATTAACATAGTTTAAAATGTGAATATTTGAATGGCTTTTATTTTATTTTTTGACTAATTGCTCTGGCTAGAACTTCCAGTATAATGCTAAATAACATTGGTAAAAGCAAGCAGCCTTATCTTGTTCATAATTTTAGGGGGGAAAGTTTACTTCCTCTATTGAATACTTACCAATGAGGATGGTATGAGCCTTGGAGATGTGGTTTTTTTCATATATGGCCATTATATGAGGAAGTTTCCTTTTATTCCTTGTTGGTTGAGTGTTTTTTATCATGAGAAGGTACTAAATTTTGTCAAATGATTTTTCTGTATCAATTGAGGTAATCGTGTTTTTCCTTCATTCTATTATACCACATGATGTGGTTTATTGCACTGATTGATTGATCTTTATAAAATAACTCTTATAGTCCTGAAATAAATATTCATATCTTCTTTTTTTGTCATCGAGAAATATATATTTTCTTCCACATAATAAAATCTCATGTTTGTATCTCTCTGTGTGTACATCTCTATTTGAAAATGATTTCTTGAATACATAAGACATTATTTGTATAATGAACCACATTCTCTATTTTAATATTATTTTCTCAAGACCATCTAGATGTGATGTATTAGGGCCTTCTTAGGTCTTTCCTGGACATTTGCGTGGTCATATACTTGTGTGTGCCTTTTTAGCTTTTTAGGAATATTTCATAGGTTTGAAAAATCTTCTATGATCAATTTCCTAGTTTATCCCTTTGAATTTTTAGTCAGCTTCTTGTTAGCTCTAGCTGCTGTTCCCACTTCAGGAAGCTGTTATGTTAAAAATTTTTTGGAGATTATTTATGACTAATAATCTTGTTAGAAGATGAAAAATATTATTCAAAATGAATGAGTTTTGAGTCAGGTCAAGTAAATATGATCTCCATGAAAAGTGGTTTCCAGGAAGCTGCCAACAAGTGTCCATTAATTAATAAATCAATAAAGAAAATGTGCTATTTATATACAACTGAATAATAACAAGAGAATGAAGTAATGAGAAACTATCAAGGATGTTTTTAATGGAAAAATCAAATATTTTGTTAGGTCTAGAGAGAGGAGTTTGTAGGTAAGGGAGAGAGTATACAAGTTCTAGAGGGAGAGAACTAAAGGAGATGAGATAAGAGGATAGGTCCCTCATCTTCACCAGGATCTTAGCAATTTAATTTGGAAGTGAGAAATTAAATTCTCAGTGTCAATAATGAAGTAGAAAATCTGGAGAAAGCAAGAGAACAGCAGTAAACTCTTTCTCTATTGTGTTAGTATAAGCAGAAAGAAATTGAGAAGAATTCTCCAGAGTCTGTTAATTAAACTACATCAAATCTCCAAGACACTGGTAAACTCTTTCCCAGTTTTCTCAGTACAAGGGGAACAATATTGAAAAGAATTATCCAGGGACAATTAACCAAACTACATCAAGGTCTCTAAGATAGTACAAGTCCCCATTCTATTGGTAGTGAGGCTTTAAGGAAAATATATATGTGTATTTTCTATTTGGGATAACAAATGGTGTTCTTTAAGACCATGCCAAGGGATGGTTTTTAGAGATCTTGATACCAAGGTAAGTTGTAAACATATCATGACTAGTCTTTGAATAATAGTAAGAGAGATAGAAAGAGTTTAATCCAAGCAAGTATGTAGAGATGGAACAAAGGTGAAAGTATGATTGCAAGATGAAGAAAGAATGCACACTCATACTCACAATTTCCTGAGCTTAACTTTTATCTACAATACCTATCGTCATGCAAAGTCTCTTTACAAAACTAAAAGGTGTAAGCTGATGAGAAAGAAATTGCAATGATATATCTTATATCAATGTAGCTATTATTTTTGACCCAATATGCAAATGTACACTTATGAATAGCAAGACAGAAAGAACTAGCTTTTTCTAATTTCTAGGACTGTTCCTGGTATTGTAAAGGTGATTACAATTTTTTTTGTTAATGAATTTATGAATAAATGAATCATTAAGCATATCCCTGAGGAATAGACCTTTTGTGAAAATAGGACCTGGAGCTACATGATGAAGAATCCGAGAAAGGGAATAATGTTGCATGACAGCAAGATGACCATAGACTGTGAGAATAGGTATAGATTAGAAAAAAGATGTACATTATCCTTTAGTGCACTCATCAATTCTAGGTTGTGGGAATGTGGATGTGTGGGCTGTGGTGGAGGTTGATAGATAGGGTAGAGTAATAGTTGACACATTGAAGAAATGGCTACTGGATAACTAACTATAATCCCATGTAGCACATTCTTGTTAGGGGGCCAAAGCAGGGCCTGGGAGGCCATCTTATTTTTGGAATTCAGCAGAGATTGAAAACTATGTAAATTTGTGTTGAAATAATAGTATATGTTTATTGGATAACTGAATGACCAGTTGCTTTGATCAGTGTATACAGATTTGAAAATTATGTCCCAGAGAGAAGGGAAGCATATATTTTAAAGTCCTACTATAAACCCACAGAGATAACTAGGACAAACTGACTTCCTTGAGATGAAAGCGTATTTTATTTACGAGTTTTTGCTGTATTGATCCCCTAAGCATTACCAAGGCATCAGGCAGTTAAGCGTCTGTCTGGTCATCAGTCTACTGAATCTCTGTATCTGGTCATTGGTTATTGAGAAGATGATTGATTCCTTTTTCATGTCCTGACTGGCCAGTATAATCCCTTATTTCCCCACTTTCTTCCTGATCTTTACTTCATCTAGAACAAAATTTCCTTTCTATTGTGACTGAATAATGCCTCTCTAAATATTATCATAAGCCTAACCTTCCCATAGAGTTTTTCTTTACTCACATCTATAGTTCAAAAACCCAGTGCTAACTTCTACTACATTACTTGCAGTACAATTTTTAGGTTTCATCTTTGGAATTTTGTCTCCTTTACTACAGAGTGATCTCCTTGAGAGTATGTGACCAGTTTTATGAAGCACGATATTCAAATGTCCTGATCAAGATTGGTACAGAGAGAACCTGTGCAATATATGAAATAAATCATGAAAGGTATTTCTCCACCTACCTTATGCAATCTCAACTAATGAAAAACAGAATTTTTTTTCATTTTTATTTATTTATTTATTATTAAATCATAGCTGTGTACATTATTGCTATCATGGGGCACCATACACTGCACCATACACAAATTTTATAAACAATTTGACACATTTTCATCACACTGGTTGATATAGCCTTCCTGGCCTTTTCTTAGTTATTGCGTTAAGATATTTATATTCTACATTTACTAAGTTTCACATACACCCTTGTAAGATGCACCACAGATGTAATCCCACCAATCACCCTCCCTCCACCCTACCTCCCTACTCCCTCCCCCCTTCCCCCTATTCTTAGGTTATAACTTGGTTATAGCTTTCATATGAAAGCCATAAATTAGTTTCACAATAGGGCTGAGTACATTGGATACTTTTTCATCCATCTTGATATACTTTACTAAGAATATGTTCCAGCTTCATCCATGCAAACATGAAAGAGGTAAAGTCTCCATCTTTCTTTAAGGCTGCATAATATTCCATGGTGTACATATACCACAATTTATTAATCCATTTGTGGATCAATGGGCACATGGGATTTTTCCATGACTTAGCCATTAAGATTGCAATAAACATTCTGGTACAAATATCTTTCTTATGATGTGATTTTTGGTCTTCTGGGTATATACCTAGTAGAGGAATTATAGGATTGAATGGCAGATCTATTATTAGATCTCTAAGTGTTCGCCAAACATCTTTTCAAAAGGAATGCATTAATTTGCATTCCCACCAGGAGTGTGGAAGTGATCCCTTTTCTCCACATCCACGTTAACATCTATGGTCTTGGGATATTGTGATTTGTGCTAATATTACTGGAGTTAGATGGTATCTCAAGGTAGTTTTGGTTTGCATTTCTCTGATGATTAAAGATGTTGAGCACTTATTCATATGTCTGTAGACTGTGCACCTGTCTTCTTCAGAGAAGTTTCACTTCAAGTCACTTGCCCAGCCTGCAGTGGGATCATTTGTTCCTTTCTTGCTATATGTTTGAGTTCTCTGTGGATTCTGGTTATTAAACCTTTGTCAGAGACATAACCTGCAAATATTGTCTCTCATTCTGAGGACAGTCTGCTTCATTTGCTTACTATGTTCTTGGCTGTGCAGAAGCTTTTTAGTTTGATCAGTTCCCAGTAGTGTATTTTTGAAGCTGCTTCAATTGCCTGGGAAGTCCTCCTTATGAAATACTGGCCCAGACCAATTTCCTCAAGTGTTTTCCCTGCACCTCTTCTAGTATTTTTATAGTTTCATGTCTTAAGTTTAAATCTTTAATCCAGTGACAGTCTAGCTTAGTTAATGGTGAAAGTGTGGGTCCAGTTTCAGTCTTCTACAGGTTGTCAGCCAGTTCACCCAGCACCATTTTTTAAATAGGGAATCTTTTTCCCACTGAATGTTTTTAATTGGCTTGTCAAAGATCAAATAACAGTAAGTACCTGGCCTCATCTCTTGGTTCTCTACTCTGTTCCAGACATCTACCTCTCTGTTTTTGTGCCAGTACTATGCTGTTTTGATCACTATCGATTTATAGTATAGTTTGAGGTCAGATAGTGGATTCCTCCTGCTTTGTTTTTATTTCTGAGTAATATCTTGGCTATTTGAGGTTTTTTCTGATTCCATATTAAACGAAGTACTATTTTTTCAAGATCTTTAAAGTATGACAGTGCAGCTTTAGTAGGGATTGCATTAAAATTGTATATTGCTTTGGGTAGTATAAACATTTAACAATGCTGATTCTTCCCAGCCATGAGCATGATATGTTTTTCCATTTGTTAACATTTTCAGCTATTTCTTTTCTTAGAGTTTCATAGTTCTCTTTATAGAGATCTTTCACTCTATTTAGATGAACTCCCAAATATTTCATCTTCTTTGGCACTACTGTGAACAGAATAGAGTCCTTAACTGTTTCTTCAGCATGACTATTGTTGGTATATATAAAGACTACAGATTTATAAATGTTGATTTTGTAACCTGAGATGCTGCTGTATTCCTTGATCACTTCTATGAGTTTTGTAGTAGAATCCCTGGTGTTTTCAAGATATACAATCATCATCTGCGAAGAGCGAAACTTTGATCTATTCTGACCCTATATGGATACTCTTGATCGCCTTTTCTTCCCTAAATGCGATGGCTAAAATTTCCATTTTAATGTTAAAGAGCAGTGGGGATAATGGGCAGCCTTGTCTGGTTCCTGATATGAGTGGAAATGATTTCAATTTAACTCCATTCAATACGATATTAGTTCTGGGTTTGCTGTAGATGGCCTCTATCAGCTTAAGAAATATCCCTTCTATACCAATTTTCTTAAGTGTTCTGATCATGAAGGGATGCTGCATATTATCAAAAGCTTTTTCTGCAACAATTGAGAGAATCATATGATCTTTGTTTTTTAATTTGTTTATGTGCTGAATTATACTTATAGATTTACGTAGAGTGAACCAGCCTCGAGACCCTGGGATAAAACTGACTAGGTCATGATGTATAATTTGTTTGATGTGTTGCTGGATTCTGTTTGTTAGGATCTTGTTGAATATTTTTGCATCTATATTCATTAGTGATATTGATTTATAATTTTCTTTTCTTGTTGGTTCTTTTCCTGGTTTAGCGATCAGGGTAATGTTTGCTTCATAGAAGGTGTTGGTAGTCTTCCTTTTTTATCTACATTTTGGAACAGGTCAAGTAATATAGGTACCAGTTCCTCTTTAAAGGGTTGGTAGAATTAATGACGTGAAGCCATTTGGTCCCGGGCTTTTCTTTTTAGGAAGATTTCATATGGTTGATGGTATTTCGGAACTTGAGCTTGTCCTGTTCAACATTTCCACTTTATTCTGGCTAAGTCTTTGAAGGTGACGTGCTTCCAAGTATTGGTCAATTGCCTTCAGATTTTCATATTTCTGATAATGTGACATATTCTTGAAATATTCATTACGGATTTTTTGAATTTCTGAGGAGTCTGTTATTTCATCTTTGTCATTTCTGATTGATGAGTTTAGAGATTTTACTCTTTTTGATTAGGGTAGTCAGAGGTTTATCTATTTTATTGACCTTTTCAAAAAACCAACTTTTTGATTTATTTGTTTGGTTTCAATTTCATTTAATTCTGCTCTAATTTTGCTTATTTCTTTTCTTCTACTGGGTTTGGGGTTGGAATGTTCTTCCTTTTCCAGTTGCTTGAGATGTCCCATTAAGTTGTTAACTTCTTCTCTTTCCGTTCTCTTGAGGAAGGCTTGAAGTGCTATAAATTTCCCTGCACTTAGGATTGCTTTTGCGGGATCCCAGAGGTTCTGATAATTTGGGTCTTCATTGTCATTTTCTTCCAAAAATTTGGCAATTTCCTTCTTACTCTCATCTCTGACCCAGCTATCATTCAGCATAAGGTTATTTAACTTCCATGTTTTTGCATGAGTATGCACATTCCTGTTGTTACTGAGTTCAACTTGTGTTCCATGGTGGTCCGAGAAGATACAAGGAATAATTTCTATTCCTTTAAATTTAGTGAGGTTAGACTTTGACCAAAAATGTGATCAATTTTGCAGTATGTTTCATGAGCTTTTGATAAGTATGTGTATTCAGTTTTGTTTGGATGAAATGTTCTGTAGATGTCTGCTAAATCCAAACGTTGGATGGTTACTTTTAAATATATAATTTTTTTGCTCAGCTCCTTCTTGGAGGATCTATCCAATGCTGACAAAGGAGTGCTGAAATCTCTGACTATTCTAGAGCTGCAGGAAATCAAGTTGCTCATGTCTGTTAGAGTTTCTCTTATAAATTGAAGCACATTCTGGTTGGGTGCATAAATATTAATAATTTAAATCTCATCATATTGAGTATTACCCTTAATAAATATGAAGTGACAACTTTTTCCTTCCTTACTTTTGTTGTTTAAAAGTCTATTGTGTCTGCAAATAGAATTGCAACACCTGCTTTTTTCTGATTACCATTTGCCTGAAATATGCATGACCATTCTTTCACCGTGAGTCTATATTTATCTTTTAAGGTAAGATGTGACTCTTGTATGAAGCTAACATATGGCCTGAGTTTTTATATCCAGTCAGCTAACCTGTGCTCTTTAGAGGACAGTTTAAGCCTCACAGTTTAAGTTCACATTAATGGAGAATATTGATAAGTCTGGTAAAATTTGGGGTATAGAGTTTTTCAAAAGTCCAGTGGATGTTTTTAATCATTTTGCCACTGTGGAAGTTGGAGTTTGAGCAAAAGTTTCTGAGTGAGTTTACTTTTGTGGTAGAGGATTGGACTGGTCATTATGGAGGATAGGTCTGAGAATATCCTCAACAGCTGGTTTGGTTATGGCAAGTTTCTTCAACATATGAATGTCATTGAAGTATTTTTTTTGTCCATCATAAATGAAACTCAGTTTAGCTGGATGCAGTATCTGGGGTTGAACTTTATTTTGGTTTAGGAGATTAAAAGTCGATGACCACCCTCTTCTGGCTTGAAAAGTTTCAGCAGAGAGATCTGCAGTCATTCTAATATTGTTCCCTTTGTAGGTAATGGATTTCTTACGTCTGGCTGCTTTCAGAATTTTCTCCTTCATATTAACTTTAGTGAAGTTAATTATGATATGCCTGGGGGATGTCTTATTCAGATTGAATCTTCATGGGGTTCTGAAACTGTCTGCGATCTGAATTTCGGAATCTCTTGGCATGTCTGGAAAATTCTCTTTCATAATTTCATGGAGAAGGGCCTCTGTGCCTTGCGAGGCCACTTCATCACTTTCAGGGTTTCCAATGACACGGATATTAGCCTTCTTCAAATTATTCCAGAGCTCTCTGAGAGAATGATCCATTTTTGTTCTCCATTTCTCTTCCTCTTTGAGAGTCTGGGAGTGCTCAAAGGCTTTGTCTTCAATGTCAGAAATCCTTTCTTCTGCTTGCTTCATCTGTTACTGAAGGATTCTACTGTATTTTTCAGATATTTGACAGTGGCAAATTCTTGCTTCAGTACATCAAAATCTTTGGTGGTTTTGTCTTTAAAAAGACAGGTGCATGGCCTACAGACATATGAAAAAATGCTCATCTTAATTCTTAAGACAACTTTTGAATGTCTCCTCAAATTTCTAATTCCAACTTTTGTATTTCTCCTTGAATTTCTAATTCCAAAATTTTTCTCCATTCTGTTAATCTTGTTTGCAATCCAATTTATGAATTTGATTTCTGACTTCTCGGCCAGCTGTTTATGAATGGGATGTTCAGTTACATCTTCCATATCTTTCCTTGGGGGGGGGGGGTGATCTATTCTGGTTATTCTTTTTACCAGAGTTTTAGCACTGATTTCACCCCATGATTGTTTTCCACCATTTGATTTTTCCCCTGGAGCTTTGTCGAATATCCATACAGTGCTATAGCCTAAGAAACTGGGGACCTTTTTGGTGTGGTTGGGCTAAGTGGTTCTGTCTTGTTTTTAGCTGGTCTCTGACCTTAGTGAAACAGTTACTCTGGGTTGAAGTCTCAGGTGTGGAGAAATACCAGCAATTAAGTCACTCCGCCCCCTACAGGCAACAATTGGAAAAGGAAAATCAAAACTTCCTACAACCACACACCCAGGGCACTACTTGAATAGTCCTTGGGCAATTGTCTCAGTTTGAAAGGTACAAATCAATTGTCTCAGTCAGCACCCATCTCAGGTGGGAGATTTTACAAGGTCTCTGGCAGCTGGATTACAGGAGTCTGGTGACAACTCAGATATGACTTGCTCCATTGCTCCATGAAGTCAGTAGGACCCATCCAGCAAATAGATTAGTCTGGGAAGGTTGATACCTCCTTCCCCACCTTGCACCTCTGTCACAGCCAGTCACTGATAGCCCCACAGGGCTGTGACCCAGTTGACTCTAGTAAACAGATACTCCAGGGGTTTGCACCTGCCTGAATCACAAGGAAATTTATATCTGCTCAGCCAGGCTGCTGCTCTCTGCCTCTATCCAGCAGGGGGAGGTGAGGCCTGACAACCTTGGGTGCTTAGTGAAGGCTGGGGGGAATTTTCACTCAGTTCAGCCCCACCCCTGAGTGATGTTACTGACAGAACAGAACAGAAAAATTTTGTGGAAATTTGTTTCTGTCCCTGCTGAATTCCCCTGCAGAAGAGAAGCTGTTTTGAGTTCCCAGAGTCTGTGCCTCAGGCCCTGTCTTTGCTCTTGCTGGTTTGTATTCAGTTAGCTGTCAGTTCTAGCCTCCTGCCTTCCTTTGTCTATAGTCTGATGAACCCCTGAGGGCTGGGTGCATCTTAGGCTCAGTAAAGCGGTCCTCTAGGTCAGCCTTGCCCTGGGAATTTCTAGGCTCTGCATGTGTGTTTTCTAGTCCCCACGCTCCACCCAGGCCGGTACCGCCTCAGGCAAACTCTTTACTCATGGGGCCTGTGTTTCCGTCCCAGATCTGTTCCACAGTGGTTGCCACCTGGAAAGAAGCTCAGTCTCCTCTGGTTGCCCAGGGAGACGGGATATGGCTTCAGAATATCCACAAATCAGCCCTTTTTTGCAAAAAGAAATGGCTGCTGCTGTGTGCCTCGGGGCACTGCCGCTCCAGTGTGGTTCCCTCTCAGCTGACCGTCCTCTCCTCACTCCCATGCTGCAGAATCAGCACTGACCAAGAGCAGTTCAGACCCTGTCCATACCTCTCAAGAAAACACCAAGAATCTGGTCTCCTGGGGGACAGGCCTCCAGACCTCAGAGTGACAGTAGAGGGGAGTGCTGGGAGCTCAGAATTGCAGGTAGAGAGAATATATAGTTTTATACATTTTTATGCTTGGCAGGAGAACACCATGACACCCTAGTAGGGGAGGTAGGTCCAGTTTTTAGAGGGTCTCTCTCATGGAGTGTAGTGCGAGGACCTTTGAACTCTGCTCATTTGTTTGTGGGGCACTACGAGCCATTCTCATGGGGGAGGGGATTCCCATCCACTTTGTGATGGATTTTGTACCTTTTGTTTGTATCCTTGGGTTTGTAGCTTGCCTCAAGCTTGATGTGCATTGTTTAACCTTCTCTCTTGGTGCAGATCTCATCCACCAGATTACTTGCTAAATTTCTGTCCTTTAACTCTCCTGCTGGATGGGAGCCTCTGTCCACATTGATCAGTTTAATTTCATTTACCCTTTCCCTTTCATAGGCATATAACCATACACACACACACACACACACACACACACACACAAATACGCAGACACACAC
>CAUYPK010096504.1:0-24873 GCA_963574355.1 Loris lydekkerianus
CCCTCCCCTCTCTCTCCTCCCTTCTCTCTCCCCTCCCCCTCTCTCTCCACCCCTCTCTCCCCTCCCCTCTCTCTCCTCCCCCTCTCTCCCCTCCCCTCTCTCTCCTCCCCCTCTCTCTCCCCATGTGTCCAACCTGCACTGCAGGCTGAAGACTCTCAGACTTTCTCTTCTTGCTTCTGTCCTGAAAATCCCTTCTACACCAAATCCTGTCTTGGTCAGTACTTGCTCTTGGCAGACCCAAGCAGACCAGCAGGGGTGGGCTGGGGGTGGAGAGCACCTACCAGCCTGCTTGGGTCTGCCAAGAGCAGGTACTGACCAAGACAGGATTTGGTGTAGAAGGGATTTTTCAGAGCTGCCTGGGAGGCAGGAGAGCCGGGGGAGGGATATGCCGGCAGCAGTGGGTCTAAGCTCTTTAGGATCAACAGGACTTTGGGATCAAATTGCATGGCTTGCATTTTTCCATTTATTGCCTTAAACATTCCTTCCCAGAATCACAGGGATCAGGCAAAGCTGCGAAACTGAAGACAGAGCTGAAATGTTTATTCACAGTCTTTCAACTCTGCCTTAAAACCCCTGCCAGATCTCAACAAGATTTTGTACAAGCAAGAAAGAATCAGGGCTTTCTAAAGGCCAGAGAATGTTATTGAAACAGACTGGAAGGGCTAGAGCCCCAGCTGGCCCTGCCCGTGGAGGCTTGAGGCAGTGGTCAGCTGCTGGGAAAACCACTGGGGGGTCTGGCCAGCTCCAGTGTGGCCTAGACAAGGGGCCCAGACCCAGGGAAGATGTCTGCCCAGCAGCTCACCTTCCCCCCTAATGCTAAGAGAAGGAAAACCCAGAAAGAGCAATCATTTGGATGTCTGTCTTGTTTTTTGGTCGTCCTGAGCATTGTCTCTTTTAGGAAGTGGGACAGAATGAAAGTATAGGGGATCTCAGAGGTCACCTCAGTCTTCAAGATGCTTAGCAGAGGTGGCACACGGAGGGGGGCAGGGGGGCCTCCCTGCTCCCCTATACCTCCACAGGGCAGCTCCAGTTTAACTGAGTCACCCCTTGGACTTCTCCCCCAATGGGGCTTGAACCAAGAGCTCTGCATCCTGCCAATAGGATCACAGTGTGTGGCCTGAGATCCCACAGCAAGCCCAGGGCTGAGCTGGGAACCCAGGCATCCTGCCTCCTTGTCCTGGGGACAAGGATTATAGTTTAAATTGACAAATGGAGGTAGAGCTCGCTGCATGCAAGATGCTGGTAGCTGCTTGGGGCTGGGAGCTGGGGCAGGGGAGACAGACGTTCCTCCTGGAGGGAGCATCTCTGCCCTGGGGACCCATCCCATGTGTCCCCGGACCAGGCCTTTATGTCCCCCTCCACGCCGTCCTGTGTTTTATCTTTCCTGTGCTCCGTCTGCACCTAGCACATGTCAGGCCTGAGCTGGCTGCAGGACGTCTGGATGGAGGGCAGTCACAGTGTAGTACTGGCCAGTGAGCTTAGGAGGCCCAGTATAAATGGGAGCAGTGAGCTGCCCGGAAGCCCACAAGGTCAGGGAGAGGGGATTAGCTCACACAGGGTAGACACCTCCTGGCTTTCCAGGTGCTAGGCTTACAACTGCAGTGGGACTATGCCCAGCGGGGAGGGGCCCTTGGTCACCGGCTTTCCCTGGTCTGCCAGCAGAGCAGTTTCTCCCCCCGCCCCCAACTGCCTGTTAGATGCCCCACCCTGGCCATTTATCAGGTGTGGATTTTTCATGATGCAAATACAATTAACTTCAAATCGTCTCACTGGCCAGTCTCCTTCCAAGCCCTGGGAGCAGCTGAGGTCACTTGTTTTTGTAAAATTTACAAAAATAAACTATCTTCATGAGATGGGCACATTGTAGGACAATCTCACGCCCAGCCCCTCCGAGGGTCACACCTTTGAGCACTGTCACTTTCTGTGACCTCCTAACCAATGCAAGGTGACCAAAGTTATAGGCAATCACTCCCATGATGGTGGTAAGTGACGGGGAAAAGGTGAAGAGGTTTTGCAGCTGTAATTAAAATCTCTAATTGACTTTGAGTTCATCAATAGAGTGAGTCTGGGTGGGCCTGCCTAACCAGGCGAGGTTTGGAAGTAGTGGGCCCAGGGTGCTCTGAATTCTCCAGCTGCAAGGAAATAAATTCTGCGAACAACCTGAAGGAGCCTGGAGGCTGATTCTTCCCCCGCTAAATCTGCAAATGGGAATGAGGTCAGCTGATATTTTGACCTCAGCCTGGTGAGACCCTAAGCAGAGGACCCAGCTAAGCAGTGCCCGGACCCCTGACAGAGAAACTGTGAGATGACAAACTGGCCTTGCTATAAGCTGCTAAATGGGCAGTGATCCATTATGGAGTAATACAAAACTCAGGCCGTGTAGATTCTTTTCCTTAAGCCTCTTTCCCCCTAGTTGTACAAGCTTCATGCCCCACAAAATCCTTGATGCTGTTACAGACAGATGCCTTTCAGCCATAGGCATGATCTCAGCTTACCCATGATGACTTCCTTTCAGAGAGTAATATGTCTGATTCTATCTGTGTAAAAAGTCTGGTCTCACAGCAAGCTCAGATCTTCTTTCCCCAAACTCGGGCTGGCCCTAGCGCAGGTCCATGCAGGGGGAAAGGGGCAGCAGACAGAATTTTGAATCAGTAAGTAAAAAGCTTTGCGAGATTTTCCTGGGGCTGTGGCAACAAATAACAATCCGAATTTACTCTCTCACTGTTCCGGAGGCCAGAAGTCTGAAAGCCAGGTGTTGGCAGGAGACTGCACCCCCCCGACGCTGGTTCCTGATGTCCCCTGGATGGTGGTCACGTCACTGCAATCTCTGTCCTCACGTCAGCTTCTTGTCTGTGTCTCTGTCTCTCCTGTCTCTTATTAGGACACCAGCCTCGGGATTAAGGGCCCAGGAAGATAATCCACGATGCTCTGATCTGATCTCAGCATCCTCACACACGTCCACAAAGACCCTTTCTCCTCATACGGTCCCATTCACAGGCTCTGGGAATTAGGATGTGAACACATAACTGGGGGGGCCACTGTTCAGCCCACCACAGCTCTATTCAGAAATCTTTCCACAAAGAAGCTGGGATCTGGAGGAGAGGAAGGAGTTTGCCTCTGTGGAGTGACTTGACGCTACATGGGAGCCCACCCTTTGGACAGGTGGGGGGCAACGTGGGCAGAGGGGGCAGCACAGCCCAAGCCAGCCTTGAGGGGCAGAAGGGGGGAAGCAGGTGGAGGCTGGAAGGCCCTTGGGGGAATTGGGGGCATGTCCCAGAGGATGTGACATTGACTAAAGATGCTGGGCCACAGGGAAGGGCAATTCAGAGGATGACTTCCCACGCTGCCTCAGCTTGCTCATGTCCTGGGACCCTGGAAACGCCGTCTCTCCTGGGCACCGCTGAGCCTCCTCCTTGCTGGGTGCTGGGACTGCAGGAGGTAAGGGGTGGGGCTGGAGAGCCTCACACAGCAGCGTCTGTGCCCAACAGCTGCACCACACTGAGGCCAGCAGAAAACAGTGTGTGATGCCAGGCAGGTTTACGAGGCATTTGATGAGGGCACAGGCCAGGATAAGCCACCCTCAGAGCCTCAGTTCCTGGGCTGTGTGACCTGTGACAGCCCAGCAGGGATTCTGTGAAGTTGTAGGCCACAGCCAGGGAGGAGGGACTCCATCTTTGAGTGTCCTTCCTCCCGTCCAACAGCCTCACCTCTCTGCCCACCCTAACCACTGGGAAATCCTGCCAGGTGAGGCCCGGAGTCTGCTATGTGCCTGGCATGCTCAGAGCCCTGCCTGGCCCCACAGAACAGGAAGGTAACGAGGGGAATGAGATGGTGGTAGACAGTGGATGATGATCACCTGCTCCTCTGAGCTGGGACAGGGGCTTTGGCACATTAGGGCTTCAGATACAAAAGTCCCTGCCTTGGCAGGGCTCCCACGTGGCAGGAGCAGAGTGGGACGGGGTGAGACAGGCAGATAATATGCCAGGGGGCCATGAGGGAGGAAGTGAAGGGGGCATGGGGAAGGGTCTCTGTCCAGGGGCTTCTGGAGGTGGGATTTTGGAGCCTGGGGTCTTCTGGGGTGAGTCAGGGAAGAGCAGGCAGAAGGGCTGTGAGCCAGGGCTGGGTGTGTATACAGCTGCCACCGTGGAGGGATGATGGGAGAAGCAGGGGCTGGAGGTCAAGAACACTCCCACCTGAGGCCTGGTCCCCCCCTCCCCAAGTGCCCCTTTCACCTAAGCTGGCTCCAGTTGGTGTCTGAGGAAGGCTGGCTGGGACAGGGGCCATGATCCTGGGGAGTTTGGAGCATGAGCTCTGCACTGGGTCTGGCAGGAGCACCTGGCATGGGGGGCTGGCTGGACTCAGGCTGTGGCTATAGGTCACCACCCTGGGGCCAGGAGGCTGCCGAGCAGGGCCTGATGGTGGAGAGGGACCTGGCTGTCTGGGGCACACTGAGGCCTCACACTGAGGCCTCCATGCAGGCTCATGCTGCTCCTTCCAGCTCCCTCCTCTGTAGATCAGAAAGCATCTGAGCCAGTTCAAATCCCACAGAATTACCAGCTGGTAACCTGGGGCACATTCCTCTAACCTTTCCGAGACTCACTTTTTCTTCTCTATAATAGGAGAAACCAAGGAGAGAAAGTAGGGCTCGGGAGAGCTGACCTAGGACCAGCCTCAGGACTGTCACGTCCAGGCCAGGTGACCTTGGGCCACTTACAAGCCCCACCCCCGTGGCCTTGTTTTCTCTCTGGAGTGTTAAGTTGTGTCAATACACAGAGAGTGCTTAGGGCCAGTCTGGCTCATCATCAGGGCTTGGTGATTGTGCTGCACCACCAGCTCATGGGGCTGAGGAAGTCACTATGATTAATGACAGCACAGAAGGGATTATTTCTCATTCCTGTCAAAATCCAGTGGAGGCAGGTAGTGCAGAGGGGGCTCTGCTCCACTGAGTCATGCAGGGATCCAGGCTCCTCCAGCTTGTGGCTCTCTCAGGACCTCAAAGTCCTTCCTAGAGCCTTTGCAGACAAGGGAAGAGATGGGATGGAGAGCTGCAGGGAGCTTCCTGTAGGTCAGACACGGATTGCTGCCACCCACAAACTGTGGCCATGCTAACTTTCATGGCGGCTGGCACACACAGGCCAGCTTTCCAAGAGGGAAAAGGCAGGGTTTGTGGAATGACCAGCCAGACTCTGTCTTAGCTGCTATTGTTCTTACTGTCTCCTACAGCAGCAGGGACACCATGGAGGAGCACAGGTGTGAACGGTGTGGGAGGACCTGGCGGAGTGAGCTGTTGTCCCGCTGTTACATCAATATCAACTTTCAGATCCTCCTGTTGGCTGCTCTCATGAGGAGGAGAAGACTTCTTCTTCAGCACTGTGCGTGTACACCCATCACCTCCTGTAGATTCCTTAAGCTTGGGCAGCACCTCAGGCTCAGTGAGTAGGGCGCCAGCCCCATATACCAAGGGTGGCAGGTTCAAATCCAGCCCCAGCCAAACTGCAACAAAAAAATAACCAAGCATTGTGGGTGCCTGTAGTCCCAGCTATTTGGGAGACTGAGGCAAGAGAATCACCTAAGCCCAGGATTTGGAGGCTGCTGTGAGCTGTGACACCAATGGCACTCTACCTCTGTCTCTAAACAAACAAACAAACAAAAATCCCTTAAGCTTATTGTTCCTTTGTGGGAAGGCTCCAAACATTCATTTTCTATTTAAAAAAAAACAAAAAGTGGACGAGTTTCTTAAATAGCAATATAAAATTTGCTGGTGGGATGTAGGGTCCTGGTAAGTGCTAAGGGAGTGATAACAGTCGGCAAAAACAATATCCTTGAGGTCTAGCCTTTGCTGTGGCCAGCCCAGCAGACAGTGTGCACAGACAAAGATTAATCATGCCAGCGCCTCAACCTCCTCCTCACTCCCCACTGCAGAGCTGGAGGGAACCAGGCTGTGCCTTCAGATCACTAGAGGAAATTGTTGGGAGGCAGATCTCCAGGTCGCACCGTGGCTGCGCTGATGCTGAGTGCCTCGTGGGGTAGCCAGGGAGTCAGAATGTTTATCAGGTGCCCCCATGAGAGGCTGCCACAGCCTGTCTGTGGCCTGGCATTTGGGAAGTTTGGCTGGGGGGGGATAGCCGGGTGAGGACAACACACCCCTGTCTCTGGGAAATCGGCAGTGTGGCAGGAGGGAGAGACGTGGACCCAAATCTAAAACATCGTGGGAATAAGACACCAGTCTGAGTCCTGTCTATTGCTGCTTCCTCCTGGATTTGCCTATTCTGGAAATTTCATACAAAGAGAATCCTACAGTCCGTGGCCTTATGGGTGTGGCTCTTTCACTCTGCACACTTTTTCAAGGGGCATCGACTGGCACCTCATCCTTTGGGTGGCTTTCTGCGTGCACCCTGTCCCCGCCTCACTGCAGGGAGCTGCGTGGTGTGGGGTGGGTGGGAGGAAGGAGCAGCTCTCAGCAGGGACTGAGGGCTCAGCAGGCCCGAGGGACAGCTGTCTCAGAGAAGGGAGCATGGCTTTCCTTGGGGCCTCAGCTTCTCTCCTTGTGAACTGTCCACTCTTAGGTGAGCCCTGGGCACAGGAAACCACAAATGCTTCTCGGATGTTGAGGACAGATTGAGGCCGCAAATAGGCCAATGTGCAAGCTGGGGCTCCATCTCCTTCCTCCCCTCCGGCCCCGAGAGTACTGCAGATGCCGGTAATTCGGCCTTTTATAAATAACTTTGTGTGGACTTTGTTTGAAGTACCAAGGGGGCCACTGCTCCAGGCTCCGGTTATTCCTCAAACCCATTTCCTCCTGAAACGGCCCTGGGCCAGGCCAGGCAGAGATGTCTGTCTCCTGGGGATCTCCCCAAAGCCTGTCTGCATTCCTCTGGGAAGCTGGAAGCCTCCAGGACAAGGCTGGATCCCAGCTCCCGGAGCTGACACCAGGCTCCCCACAGGCTCCAGCTCTCTCCTGGCAGCAGCTTGTGGCGGGCCAGGCAGAGTCATAGCTCTGGGCCTCACTCCACTGTGTCTTCCTGTATTTTGAGGAAAGGGGGGACCTGGACTGAGATAAGGAGAATTCTGGTGCGGGGGACAGGCGGGATTGTGAGAATACTGTTGCAGGAGCGTCTCCCGCAGCCCTTCCCAGGCCTTTGATGGGACTCAGGTTCTGGGCGACCCTCTCTGCTGAGGGCAGGAGGAAACCATTTATCATCGCAGAGCTCCGCTACGGGCATGTTTATCTGGAGGAAGGAAATGAACTCTTCATCTCCTACAAGCAGAGTCTGGCCCGCTCAGCTGTCCGACCTGTCAGCCAGGGGAATTTTAAATAATGGGTCCCACATTTGCCAGTACCTGTTTTGTGTTTCTCTGAGCTCTTGGTTCATCACTCCCTGGGTGTCGCTGCTTTACTGCTGCTTCCTCTTTTAGATAAACTCTGTCATAAGTTTATTTCTTGTTGGAGCCAAGGTTAGAAATCTGTTCCAGTAACACGGGTTGGCCAAGCAAGGTTCTCTCCCCAGGCTGATGTGTCCAGAGTGGGCTGCCCAGGCCACCCAGGGCACTGGGGGTGCTGTCTGGGATCCCTGCTATGGTCTGGGGATGCTTTTCTGAAGATTCCTGGATGACATACTTTTCAAGATTTCCAAGTCAGGAAAAAGTAGTGAGAAATCCCACATTGTCCAACTGGCAAGGAAATGTTGGAGTGTGATTGCACAACCCCGTAGCCTGCATCAGTCTGGGTATTGTGGCCAAGAGGATCATTTGGCCGAGACTACCTCCCGAATTAACATGGCGATTGTGTCTCCAGACTCCTCCAGATGAGGTGACTGGGAATAACCTTCATCCATTCACCCACCCATCAGTTCATCCATCCTCCAACTCAGCTATCCACCCACCCATCAATCTATCTGACTGTCCATCCTTCTACCCATCTACCCATTCACCCATTTATCCATCCTTCCATCCACCAATCAATCCCCTCATCTATACACCCATCCATCTTCCCTTCTATCCATCCATCCACCCACCCAACCATCCTCCAACCCATCCAACCATCCATCCACCCAACCATCCTCCAACCCATCCAACCATCCATCCACCCAACCATCCTCCAACCCATCCATCCATCCATCCATCCATCCATCCATCCATCCATCCATCCATCTACCCACCCAACCACCCATCCATTCACTCATCCATTCACCCCCCCACCCATCCTCCAACCCATCCATCCATCTGTCAATCCATCCACCCATGCCTGCATACATCTACCCACCCATCCTCCTATTCATTCATGCACCCATGGACCCATCATCCATTATCCATAATCCATTTGTACATATCCATCCATCTATCCATCCATCCATCCATCCATCCATCCATCCATCCATCCACCCACCCACCCACCTACCTATTCAACCACTCACCCATCCATCCATCCCCTCATCCACTCATTTATTCTTCTTCTCATCCACATCCCCATCCATCCATCTACTCATCCATCCATCCATCCATCCATCCATCCATCCATCCATCCATCCATCCGTCTCTCCATCCATGCATGCATTAATTCATTGGGGGTTTATTGCACACTTGATTTGTGACAGATTCTGAGAGGACACTAAGGACCCAGGGATGAGAAGGCAGACACTACCCACAATGGGGCTAACAGAATAGGAGGGGGGCATTGAATATTGTGGGTGTGGTACATGGAGCAGGAGAAACAGTGGGAGCATGCATGTGAAATGGAATTGGATGGACCCTCCCTGAGAGTGAAGGATGGGGCAATGTTGGCAAAGCCAGGAGCAGGTGGGATAGGGGGTCTTAGGCAGGGGAAGCACGTTTCTGAGTCTGGAGCAGAGAGAGCATGAAACCTGGGAGGAGCTGAGGGGTGAACCAGGTGACTGAAGCAGAGCTCTGAAACTCTATTGCTCAGTGGGGGCTAGGAAGGCCAACAGGCTGGGGTGGAGGATCTCGTGGGCTGTGCTGAGGGCAGGAGCTGGACAGATTTGCATCCCTCTCACTGAGTCCTCTCCCCTCTCACCCCTATACCAGGGAAGGCCCTGGGGATATGGGTGTGGCTGAAGTCAGTGATAGGACTCAGGAGAGAAGGGCACTTCCCTCTCACAGGTAACTCTCTTTTTCCTTTCTCCCCATCCCCTGCTGAGTCTCAGCCCATCTCTCTGCTGCTGCCCTGCTGCCCAGAGAATCCTCCAGTCCAGGGTGTCCAGAGCTAGCATGGCCTGTCCCCACAGCCTGCCCACTGCCCACACCAGGCTGGCATTGCAACCTCAACCTAGAGGTCAAGGGGTGCCTATGGGGGGTGGTTGGTCCTGGGTCTTTTTTTTTTAGAGACAGAGTCTCACCTTTTTGCCCTTGGTAGGGTGCCGTGGTGTCACAGCTCACAGCAACCTCCAGCTCTTGGACTTAGGTGATTCTCTTGCCGCAGCCTCCTGAGTAGCTGCGACTACAGGCACCCGCCACAACGCCCGGCTATTTTTTTGTTGCAGTTTGGCCGGGGCTGGGTTCAAACCCACCACCCTTGGTATATGGGGCCGGTGCCCTACCCACTGAGCCACAGGTGCTTCCCAGTCATGGGTCTTTTTGCAAATGTAGCCAACAGCCAGCATTCAGTGACACACAGGGGCATTCAGTGACACACAGGGGGATGAGAAGCAAGGATGAGTCTCTGTCAGAGCTGGGGGGCAGTTCCCGCGGAGATGGTAATGGGGTGTTCAGGGTGCCTCTGGGGCAGCCAGGTGGAGCTGCCCAGTGGGCACTGATGGGCCAAGCAGGGCAGCGGTGGGTGGCAACATCAGTTTTGGAGATTGTGAATGCCTCACTGTATTCAAGCCGTGGGGATGGTGCGTCCATCCAGAGAGGGTGTTAGGGAGAAGAGGAGAAAGCCAGGCCTGGGCCAATTGGCAGGGAAGGGAGCCCAGGAAAGTGTGGGCTCCTAGTTTCAGACCCATATGGTGCGGGAGTCAGAGCCTGGTCAGGTGGGTGCCCACACCCTGACTCTGAGTTCAAATCCTCCCCCTCTTCAGTCCAGCCCACCCATCACCTGGCACGTGGGCCCTTCACAGTGGGGCTGCCACTGTCCCCTTCAGCCATCTCACGCCCCTGCCTGGCTGCCCTACACATTCCATCCAGCTGCCTAGAACCCTTCACAGTAACTCAAACATGCATGGCCAGAACCCCCACCCCTCGTCCCCAGGCCCGACTCTGCTTCATGGCCCGAGGCTCTTCCCACTACACACCACGTCCTCCCTGCATCCTCTCTCCCCTACCACACTCTCCTGTGCACCCCTTGAGACCTCTTGTGCGTAGGCCTCTGGTTCTCAGGCAGTATAGCCAAGTGTGAAGGGTGCATGATCTGCAGCACAATTATCAGGCTTGGATTTGGATCCTGCTGGTCATTGTGTGGCTGGGCCTTAGTTTCCTCTTCTGTAGCACAAGCGTGAGCAGAGTTCCCACATCTTCGTGTGCTGGGAGAATTCAGCCAGTAACAGTTGCAGAACCAGTGCCAGGGACTCAGCCAGGATTCAGTCCAAACTGACTACAAGGCCTTCTCTGGGGGCCCAGGACCCCCTGGTCCAGCGTGAGGCCCCATGGTATGTACTCAGTGGACACATTCCCAGGGGGCCAGGAGGCTTTTGGGGCAGAGGCTGCCTTTGATGTGCCAGAGATACAGACAGACCCGACACAGGTCTGGCTGGCCAGGAGACCCTGGGCCACAGGCATTTGTGGTCAGAGTAGGAAGTCAGGCTATACCAGACAAAACTTTATGGAGTAAAAGACTTCAGGGAAGAATTGCTACTCCCTAGGAAGCAATTGGAAGGCAGCCCATAGCAAGGTTAAGGCTGAGGGCGGAGGGAGCAGGCCAGCCTGGGGGCAGGTCAACTGTACCCACCAAGGCACTATCACTTGGGACGGACTGGGGCGGGACACCTCATAGGTTGGAGAGAATGGTGCCCTAGGGAAGCCCACCTGGGGGTACGCCCCCTAGAATCCTCAGGTCAAGCTGTGAGCTCCCTCCGAAGCCCTCGGAGATGGTCTGCCCCAGGCCTGTCCTGGCTCCTGTGGTTCCTGGCTCTGCAGCAGCAGAACCCCAGTCTTCACGGGGCATCCTCCCTGTGTGTTTCTGTCTCCCCTTCTATAAGGACCCCTGTCTGGTTGGATTGGCGCCCACCCTGCTTCCATTGCTCTCGTCTTAGCTAAGCACATCTGCGATGACCCTTCCAGACAGGGCCACGTTCTGAGGCACTGCGGTGTAGGCCCACAGCACACAAAGGGGGCTGGGGCACAATTCAGCCATGACACCTGCTGGGCTAAAGTCCCTCCCAGCTGGGGGAGCCTGGTGGCACCCGGGGGGCCCCTCCCTGCATCTGCCTGCTCTCAGGGCCAGTGGGGCCCAGGGGACCCGGAACACAGTAGCACCCAGCTCTGCCTTCCACTGGCCACCCCAGGCCATTCCCAGCAACCTCAGTCTCCTGGGCTTCCTGGTGTCCTGATTCCCAGAACCGGCCCAAGGATGCTGTTCCGGGAACTGGCTTCCTGGGACACTCTGCCCATTCTCTCTGCCCCTGCTCGATGTTGCCTGGAGGCCACGCAAGTTCAGATCCTCTGAGGGGTGAGGAGCCCACATGGAGGTGTTGTGCCCTGAGCCACCAGCTGGCCGGAGACCCCTCAGCTACTTAAAGGGACTGTAAGGACTGAGGGTGGATGATAGCACGTGGGAGGCTGAGTCCTGGCCAGGGGCCCAGGATGCCTTCTTGGTGAGTCACTTTCATGTGTTCTACAAGGGACACTGGTAGGTGTGGAGATGTGACACTTACTTCCTCTCACCTGCTCCCCTCCCAGGGCATAGCCAGAACTTTCCAGCCTCCAGGGCCTTGTCTAGGCTGTGCCCTGCACTCCCCAGAAATGTGCTGCCCACGCCCCCCGGGCTGACATCCAACCATCAGGAAGCCCTCAGGTGTCCTCGCGCTATTGGCCTTGGCCTGGGTCCCCCTTTGTCTCCTCTCCTGACTGGACTGTGGGGCTGGGCCTGCCTCCCGCCTAGCCTCCCTCAACAGCATCCTGGCTCTGTCCCATCAGCTGCATGACCCAGGCCCACAGCACCACAGCCTGGACTCACTAGGGTCAGAGGGACATAGAATATCTCACCTGCAGGTGGTGAAGGGCCCTCCCAGCCTCAGAGTGCAGACCACTGCCCACTGACTGCAGACCCACAGGGTCAGGGGTTGTGGCCTCTGGGCCCACATCCCTAAACAGCCACCCACTCCCAATCCTGCTGCGTCCTGGCACCACCCCCAGCCTAAACGCTCTTCTCCCTGTGGGGTACCCCCTCTCCCAGGATGTTGGTCACCCAGCTATATTTCTTGAAGAGCAAGTAGATAATTTTATTTTTGATGGAAGGGGAGTACTGTACCTGGGAGCCTCGAAAACCAGGAGGCTGTGAGGATAATGCAAGGGCCAGCACCTGCACCCCCATCCAGGGTGGGAGAGGTCAGTGTTTTGCTAATTATCAGACGTGACCCTTTCTTCATTTATTAGAGGTGACTATGAGCAGGGACTTCAGGAGTAGCCCCCACATCCTCAGGACACCCTCAGGGGGTCTGTCTAGCCCTGTCACAGGGCAAGAAAGCTGGAGACGCCTGGGGTCTGCCGTGTCCTGCCACAAGCCTGTGTCCTAAGCCAGGACATAACTCCAGGCCCCCCACCAGCAGCGCCCCAGCCTCTCAGGACTGTTGACCAATTGGTTCTCAACAAGCAAAAGCAGCAAACACAATGGTGGCCCAGCCCCTTAAGCAGCACCCCGTGTCTGTTTGTGGTGGAGGTGGTGGGCTGCAGTGGCCACTGCTCGTGGGGCAGCGTGCAGACCCCTTCTGATGGACATCTTGCCTTAGGTTGGGGCTGAGAAGCTTAGCGGCAAGCTCTTTGCTGGCCACACAGTGCTCTGGAGCACGGGGCAGGGGTGGGGGGCTGGTCTGAGCACGGATCTGCTGGGAGGTGGGATCAGGCAATACCCCTGACCACTCAGGTGTAGTTTTCCCTCCTGGCCCAGCAGCTGAGCAAAAGGTTGAAGAGGAGGGAAAGGGCCAAACCTGGTCTGCAATGGGGCCTCATCCACGCCAGCTGGGAGCACTGCAGGGCTCCATGGGAGCCAGCTGGGGGAGGAGATGGCCCACTGGAGGACTCTGCACCCCAGGAGAGAGGATCACCCAGGAGGAGGACTAACCTTGAGGAGGGAGGATCACCCAGGAGGAGGACTCACTAGAAGGGAGGCAGCCCTGGAGACAGACGCAGCTTTGGGGAACCCCGTGGGAGCGTGCACCTGTGTGTGAGTTCATGTGCAAGGCTGAGTGTGTGAGTGTGAACTGGTATGGAAGAGGGAATGCATTGTTGTGTGCGTGAGCATGTTTGCACACATGTGCCTAAGAGTAGGAGTGTGTGTGTGCACGTGTGCAGGTGTGTGCTGCTGTATGCACGCTCATGTGCACGCGCGGGTGTGTGTGTGTGTGTGAGCTCCGGGCAGACGTGCCCACGGGTGAGTGGGGGCCATGAGGCTAAGCGTGGCAGTGGGACTTGTTCACCCTTGGCAGCCCAGTGGACCCGGCGGTGGGGTCTTGCAGCCCCTCTGTGCGCGAGGAACAGGCTCATGAACCTGTGGGGCAGGAGAGGAGCCGTGGGCAGTGGGCGAGTGCGGACAGGAGGTCAGGCAGGGGGCTCCGGAAGGAGGTGGCCCCAGGTGCAGGGCTGTGGCTCACTCTGGGGTTTCACTGCAGACACATGTCAGACATCCTGAGCAGGACCCCAGGGGATGGGGACGATGGTCCCCCATGGCCGCAATTTCACGGGATTAGGTTGAGCGGAGGAGTCCACTCCCTCTAGGGTTTGTGAGAAGAGAAAGTGGAGCCTGGGACGGAACAATGCTCCAGGGCGCCGTGTTCGCCGCGAGCCCAGCGCGCTCTGTCCTCTGCGGAGCCGAGGTGGGTGCGCCCAAGCCGCCTGCGGAGCGTGGGGCGATGCTGCCTCCTGGTGGCCAAAAGAGCCCCGCCCCGCTCTGTTTTGCTGAATGGAAGAGTTGGCCAGTCCCGCTCCCCGGGTCCCTTAAATTTTCTTTGGTTTGGAGCTAAAACAGGAGGGATGTTATTTGATGGCTGAAAGACCCAGTGGCCTCACGTTTGGCGGGGCCTCTCCACGGTGCTGGGGACGTTGTTGTCTTTCATGCTCCATGGCCTCTGCGGCAGGACGCTGAATTCCCCAGCCTGCCCTGGTCACTTGGCCAGTGGGTGCCAAGATCCAGCTGTGAACCCCATTCCCCACCTGACCCCAGAGCCTGACTCACATCTTTGAAGAGGGGCAGCCTACTGGTGGGGCAACCACCCCAAATGCCCAGGGGTGCCCTGACCCTGAATGATATACCCTGGTTGTCCAAGGCCCTGGACATCTGGAGACTGGACAGATGTCCTTGTGGGATGGGAGTTGGCATAGGCTGCAGGCACCTGACCTCACATCCTGACCCCCCTACCGGTGGGGCGGCCACCCCAAATGCCCAGCATGAGGGGGTGCCCTGACCCTGAACGATATACCCTAGCTGTCCAAGGCCCTCGGCATCTGGAGACTGGACAGATGTCCTTGTGGGATGGGGGTGGGCGTAGGCTGCAGGCACCCAGGAAAGGTCTAGCCCTGGAAATCTGAGGTGAGTCCTGGCCCTCGTCTGAGAGCTGTGTTCCTGGGGCAGAGCGCCTCTGCCTGCTGCCAGAAATGCCACCAGCCACCTGCAAAGCTGGTGCCAAGTGAGATGTTCTCAGGAGGATGGAGCTCTTGTATGCTGTTGGTGCTCATTATTAGAATAAATCCCTAGAGCACCAACTTTCTACTTGTTTACCACTGTCTGTGGTAAATAAAAGGTGCTACATCTTCAAGCCCAGGACCTGTGAAGACATTCCCTTCCTTACATGGTGAAAGGGACTCTGCAGTGTGATGAAGGCGGGGGCCTTGCAGTGGGAGATGATCCTGGGCTATTCTGGTGACTGGTGTAATCTCAAAGGTCCTTGTAAGAGGGAGGCAGGAAGGCCAGGGTCAGAAAATATGTGACAACAGAAGGGAGGGAGAGGAAGAGGGAGGGAGTGGGAGAAGGAGAGAGAGAGACAGAGAGGGAGAGAAAGAGAGAGAGAGGGAGAGAAAGAGAGAGAGAGGGAGAGACACAGAGGGAGAGAAAGGGGGGGGAGAGACAGAGGGAGAGAAAGAGAGAGAGGGGGGAGAGACAGAGGGAGAGGGGGAAGGGAGGGAGAGGGGAGGGAGGGAAAGACAGAGGGAGAGAAGGAGAGAGACAGGGAGTGGGGGAGAGAGAGGGAGAGTGGGAGACAGGGAAAGAAAGACTGCCAACTTTGAAGCTGGATGAGAAGGGACCATGAGCCAATGAATCCTGGCAGACTCTAGGAGCTGGAGAAGTGAGAATTAATTCTCCCCTAGGGCCTCCAGAAGAAATGTGGTGGCCCTGCTGACACCTTGATCTTAGCCCAGTGACCCTTCTGGCCTCCAGCACTGTTACAGAATAAGTCTGTGCTGTTTCATGCCAGTAAGTTTGTCATTGCAGACACAGGACACCCATATGGGTCCCTTCTAGGAAGTGATTTCTGTGCCTTCTAAATGGAAGTGGTCACTTAGGGTTGTCTCTGCAGTGCTTTGACCCCCACACCCACTGGGCAGGCTGGTTGGCGGCCCCTGTGCCCCTCTGGCCGCCTAAGGAGGGGTTAGAGGCTGCGGGCAGGGGGCCGAGGGCAGGAGCCCCACCAGAGTTCCCACCCGGGCCACCCCACAGGCCCACTCTGCTCCCCCCAGCTAAAGCCTAACAAGAACAACCCAGCAGGAAATAATAGAACATTCTCTTGGATACATTTCCTCCTATTTCTAAACCATAGCTTTATTTCCCCATATATATGTCTCACTTTCTCGCTCTGTCTCACTTTCACCCTGGGTAGAGAGCTGTGGCATCACAGCTCACAGCAACCTCAGACTTTTGAGTTTAAGTGATTCTCTTGCCTCAGCCTCCCTAGTAGCTGGGACTATGGGTGCCTGCCACAAAAAACACTCAACTACCGTACATACTCGAGTATAAGCCGAGTTTTTTCGGCACAAAATTTGTGCCGAGTTCGGGTTTTTCGGCACAAAATTTGTGCCGAAAAAACTCGGCTTATACTCGAGTATATAAGGTATTTTTAGAGGGGGGTCTCGCTTTTGCTCAGGCTAGTCTCCAAGCTGTGAGCTCAGGCAATCCACCTGCCTCGGCTTCCCAGCGTGCTAGGATCACAGGCATGAGCCACTGCACCCGGCCCTCCCCATACTTTTTTTGAATGTTTAACTTCACTATCAGAGGAGGAAGGGGACCAGAAGTGAGGATGCTCCCTGGTCTGTGTGGAATCACCACAGGTGGCATAGCATCCTGTTGTACCACCTGCTGCCGGGAAGGCCACCTGGCTCAGAACATTCCTAGTCCTGTTGGGCAGCAGGCCCTGGGCACCTGAAACCCTGCTGGCCTTTCCCAGTGACACCGCACTGCCCCCTAGAGGTGGCCAGGCATTTCCAGAAAGTGCTGAGCGGGTCAGTCCTGAAAGGCAGGACCCCTGTGAGCACGCACCCTCCCTAGCTCTGGTGTCAACTCTAGAGCTAGAGGTGACTCCATGGATTAACCGGGGAATCAGGTTGTGTTGCTGGAAGCACAGCCAGTTACAATGCAGGGTGACTGGGAACCAGCACCCCCATGTGAGGCACGTGAGCCAAGGAGACTGGGAAATGTGCACTGATTCATTTTAATTGGGGCCCTTAAAAATCTAACAATGGGGCGGCGCCTGTGGCTCAAAGGGGTATGCCTCCCATATGCTGGAGGTGGCAGGTTCAAACCCAGCCCCAGCCAACAACTGCAAAAAAAAAAACAAAAAAAACAAACAAAAAAAAACAATCTAACAATGAGTGCTTGTTTATTTGTTGAGGGAGCATGTACTGAGTCCCGCCTGTGCTAGCCCCAAGGATCACTTCTGGGGACTATGCTGGTCTCCCCTATCAGACCGGCCTCTTGCCCCACTTCTGCCTTCCTCCAGCTGCTTTCCCCTTTGCCTCGGCTACTAGGAAGTTCCTACACTGTCTGTGTAGCCGAGGGCTGAAATCTCCTACCTTGGGCCCCGAAGGGTGCCCTTCCCTCCCTGCCCTGCTCCTATTCTCAGGGTATCCTTGCCGGCCTCCACCAATGCTGCTGGAGCCGTGGGTGGGGTGACAGGGAAGGCACTATTGGGAAGCAGTCCTGGGGCAAAGGGGTTCCCCCTCCCATGGGCCAATCCCTGGCACTTGATTGCCCACCTGGGCCTCTCTGTACCTCGAGGAGCCAGCTCCAGAACCGGTCAAGGACACTTAGATAAGATCTCACCAGATAAGGGACCCATTGATACCAGACATGGAAGGAGACAGCAGGTTAACCACATTCCCCTGGCATCAGACTCACCTGGGCATAAAAATACCAGGTGTGTGGGTGTGGGACTCTAGAGAGACTTCATAGCCTGGCACCGCCTGGCCTGGGCCACTGCACAAAGGAGAGGAGCGACAGGAAATTCCAAGCCCCTCCCCACCCTGTGGAGGAGGAGGCTTGGAGGCCAGCGGGCAGTCCCCGCCCCCCCCCCACCTTGAGTAGCCGCCTGACCCCTAGCATGAAGATCCGTAAGGTGGAGCCACAGCAAGCCCCACAGAGGTGGGCGAGAGGCCCGGGGGAGAGCCTGGAGAGGCACCTTGCAAACCAGGGCTGCTCTGCCCTTGCTAAAGGCCCAGCCTGCTCTCTCTGATGACTCTGCTCAGCCCCTCTACCAGGTGATAGCTGCCTTCCTGCAGAGGGACGATGAGCTGCCCCAGAGAGCCCCTGGGCTCAGCTGGAGACAATCTGTCCCCATAGAGGGGCCTCTCAGGGCTGCTGCAGAGCTGGGCCAGCCGATTCCAACCCCTCCTCTGGTCAGTGATTGGGTCTCGGTGCTGCTGCAGGGTGGCTGCCCTTTCTGGCATGTGGGTGCCTTGTCCTCTCCTTCTGTCCTTTCACTAGCCCCCGATGCTGTGAAGGGCTTATTTCCTGTCCTCTGGACCTGCCTTCCAATCCGAAGAGGAGGCTAGGAGAGCCTGGCCTGGGTCTGAGCCACACCTGCCCTGAGTGGCAGCTCATGTTCCCCAGGGTACAGCTCCAAGAGTCCTGGTGGGGGTGGAGCAGGGCAGGGCAGGGCTGCTGGGCTCAGGGAGGTGAGGCTCTGGAGGCTCCCGCCCCCCTGCAGGCCCAGCACCTATGCTCACTGAGCAGGGAGGGTGAGGAAACACTGCCTGCCCTGTGAAAGAACCATGTGGCTGGGTGTCCCAGACAACCTGGGCTGCGGTTTCTGAGACTGACCTCCAGGGGGGCAGAGCCTTCCTGGGGATCAGGCCACACGCGGTGGGTCCTCTTCTTCTGGGCTCACAGATGGGTTCTGACCCGCTGGGAAGCTGGCTGGCTGTCCTTATACCTACATGTCCAGCCCAGAGTCCAGGGCTGACTCTTCCCTGCCCAGGCTTGGGGCAAGCTCTGCAGATGAGGGGCCGCCTTCTGGCTGGGCCCCATCTAGCTCCTGGCCTATCCTCAGCATGAGAGACGCCTCCAGGCCGGCCCCTCCCCAGGCTGGGCAGCAGGTGGACGTGAAAGCCGGGAGCTGGGCCTGGTGAGAGGTGGCAGCAGGGAAGTGAGACAACCCCCTGCCCTGCCCTGCTGCCCTGGAGGCCAGGGGCCAGCCTGGCTCTGGGGGCTCTGGGAAGAGCACTGGAATGGGGCCCAGAGATTTGGGTCCAGCCAAGCCTCTGGCAAGTTCTACCTAGTCCAGAAACACTCTGAGCCTCAGTTTTCTCCCCTGTGCAGTGGGTCTAGGAAAGCCTGATCGGTGTACCACATGGCAGGATATGAGAGGTTGGGGTGGTGTCCCAGAGACCCTAGGGATATCTTGGGTGTGTTAGAGAGGTCCCTTTCTGGCCCCATGATGCTGGATCTAGAATCTTACCCCAAAGGCTCATTGGAAAGGTGTGACCTGGCGCCTCCATGGCGGTGTGGTGGATCCAGCTGGCAGCCAGATGGCTGAGGGCCCGCCTACTTCCCACAGCTCCTCGAGCCCACCAGCCAAAAGGGCCACCCAGCAGGGCCCTGGTGGTGGTGTCACTGACGGAGGAGGCAGCCACCTCCCAGGAGCTGCAGTGGAAGTGGCTCCCGCCCCTCGGAGTGCGAGAGGAGCTCCACGCGTGTGTGGACAGCAGGTGGCACCCCCATGTGACCTGCCAGGACTGCAACATCCTCTCTGGGGCCAGCTCCACAGTGCTGCAGCAGTCTTGTTGGGATTGCCCACGCTGCAGTTTCCTGTCTAGGGACACATGACCTGGTGTCCAGTGAGGCCACCCTCTTCATGGTGCCCACCTGCTCCGGAATCCGCACTGGCTCCCCTATGCCTCAGGTGCCATCCTAGTCCCTCAACACACAGCTCCACTTGGACCCCAGGCCCTCTGTGGTCAGCTGGTGCCTCAGGCTGGCCCAGGGCAAGAGCTGTGTCTTGGCCCCTTCCACCTGCCCTGACTCACAGCCCTGGACAAGCAGGGGATGTTTGAAGAAGGTGACTGCGTGGGATTGGAGGGGCTTGGGGGGCAGCAAAACTGGCTGGTTGGACCAGTGTTGTGGACACTGAGCCAACGAGAACCACATCCCCCGCCTGGGTTCTCACACACCAGCCAGAGGATGGCCTGGGAGTGTGCTGTGTCCACTGCCTCTCCATGGAGAGGCTCCTCTTCATTAGACCTTTACCGAGCACTGACTGTGCTGGGATTCCTGGTGGTGACCAAGAAGCAGGCCTTTTTGGGAGCCACTGCCCCATACAAGGTCCCAGCCAGGATAGCTGGCCCAGGGGCTGAGAGGACCTGGCTTCATGCAGGGAAAAGAAGGGCCAGAGGTGGCCTAATCGTACCCTGGGGCCAGCAGGGCCACTGCAGGGAGGGCAGTCACTGAGGCCGCTTCCCCAGCTAAGGGTCTGCTCATCTCACTGCCCAATGACTTGTTCTGCCTGGTGTCTCTCTGGAACCTAAGTGGGCACACCCTGCATCTTCCCTCCAAACCCACTTTGGGCTGCCCTCTTAGCAGAAGATACCATTGGCCACCCCTTCACACAAGCCAGAAAGCTATGCCTCTGGCTGGACTGCCCCCAAGAATCCCCAGATCCCCTGGGCATTTGACCTCCTAAGTCTGAATGTCCACATCCCGCAATCCCCACAGCCAACTCTGGCCAGGCACTGGCATCTCCTGGTTTTCACAATGGCCTGGCCATCAGCCTCCCTGGGCCCCCAAGCCCTCCTCCTGTAGCCATGTTGCCCATAGCTGTCAGAATCGAGCCCCGCCGGGTGCTGCGCCTGCCCTCCCCCGCCTCAGCTCTCAGCCCCCAGAGGAGACACCTTCTCACCCTTTCCTTCCTCCACAGCTTGAGGATAGAGGGGAGAGACTCAGGGAACTCTGGTTCTCGGCTCTGCCCAACTTGGACGTGACCTTCCTCCTCACTGGGCTCTTCACTGCCGTAGAGGGGGTGGTGGGATGTCCAGTTGTTCTGTGTCTGCTTCATCTAGGCCTCCCAACTTGCCCTGTCACTGTCAGGGGAAGGGGCTGTGTTTGGATTCAGGGAGAACCTATCCCAGTGCCACGTGCCGCACCCAAAGGGGCCTCATACTGCAGAGCCTAGAACTGGGCTGACCTGCCCACAGCCTGTAGGTCCTGGGCTTCCCAGCACACTGCGCCCAGGAGAGAAGGAGCTGGGGAGGGGGCAGACCCAAGAGGGAGGCCCCGGGGTCCACAAGGACGTGCGTGGGGCCACAGCATCCTGGCCAAGGGATGCCCCTGCCCATCCCCTGCGTTGTGTCTGCTGCCCAGAGGTCCTTGGCAAGAGGTGCTGCCCACTCACGCCTCTCTAGATGTGGTAGAAGGAATAAGTGGCCTCCCTGAGCTCAGGTCCCATGACACCACCCATGACAGGCATTGCGGGAAGGGCTGTCATACTCTGTGCAGAGTTGGGGGCACTGCCCTCCCACTCTGCACAGCGGCAGTGACTCCACTTCCCTAACCACAGGGGGTGAAAGGTGAAGGAGCCCACCCTGGGATGGGGCCTCCCCCAGGACTGGCCAAGACTTGCAGAAGGTGGATGGCGAGTCCTGTTGCTCAAGTCCTGTTGGGAGAGGGCCAGCCTGCAATCAGACTAGACACTGGCCATCGGCCCCCGTCCTGGTCACGTAAGTCCCAGCAGGGCAGGGCAGGGTCTGAGCCCCTGGCTGGATCTCAGCAGTGACTCCCACAACCACACGGTGGATGCCCAGCAGACAAGTGTTCCTGCAGATGCCAACCCCTTGCTGTGTCACCATGAGAGAGTCCTGAGCCTCAGCTCTCTTGTCAGCAAATAAGGGGCCACAGGGTGGGAATGGGAAAGAAATGGCCCCATGTGACTTGCTAGGGACACTGGTTGGTGCCCAAGGGGCCTGTCCAGGGGAAGCCAGGAACCCCCCCCCCCCCGGTGCCCCCAGAACCCTTCATCTGGGAGGCTACTGGCTTCCATCTTGGCCCACCTAAAACAGAAACTAAAGCCAGGCTGGGGTGTCCCTCCAGAAGGGCTGGGGTCCTCAGGAACATGTGCTCTGTCTGCTCACAGTCACCTCACTACTGAGACTTCCAGGCCCTTCCAGGGACAACTGTGGGTTAGACAGATGGGTGGTCCTGCTGGTCATGCCATGCTGAGGGCTCTGGGCCAGGCCACTGTGGACATGGCAGTCATCACAGCCTGCCACCCCATGTGGCAGTGCCATCCTCACCCCACCGCACAGAAGGGAAAACTGAGTCTTGCACTGTGAGTTGACTCAGCCAAGAGCATGCAGCCAGGCGGACAGGGTGAGGGCCGGGACAGCCAGCTGTGGCTCTGAGGCTCTGACCCCCCAGGGAGGGGAGGGGTTGCTTAGCCTGGTGAGTGACAGGGGTGGTGGCTTCATCTCTTTGGAGTCTCAACTCAAATGTCACCCACATAGTAAGGCCTTTCCTGGCCACACAATTAAAAAGTAGGGCTCTGCCTCTCCCCCCCCCCACCCCAGTGCCCCTCTCCTTTCCCTGCTGAGCCTGCTGCCCCACATTTGACTTGTTTATGCTGCCTGCTGTCTGCCTTGGTCCCAGCCATGTCCCCGGCACCCCTGCCTGCACACAGCAGGTTCACGGCCGGTGTCTGTTGAATGGATGAATTCTTTTCCAGGACTCTCACTCTAAAGATGAGAAAGCTGCAGCTCGGGGAGGTGACCAGATGGGGCGGAAGGGAGCCAAATCCCTGCAGCTTCTGGGAGGTGCGGGGGGGGGGGGCACGAATCCAGAACCCCCCTAAAGTTCCGACCATGACCTTGTTCTCACAGGGAGAAGAGACACAGACATGGGACCCTGAGCGGGAGGTGGGGGCCTTGGCAGTTCAGAGGGAGGTGCAGTTAGAACCTCTCCCAAGACCCTGGGGCTTAGCCCGGCCCAGCCCTGTGCAAACTCCTCCGGGAGCAGTCAGGGGTCTGGCTCCAAGAACTTTCTATGAATAAAGACCCAAGGGTTAGCTCACACAGGCTGGCTTAAAGACCCTTGATGCTGCTACCTCTTGTGGTTCTCCAGGTGAGGGCCGATTTTATAGGTGAGGAAACTGAGGCTCGGAGGACAGCTGAGGAGCAGAGTCTGGATCCAATCCCAGCCTCCGCACTTCCGGCCCAGGGCTTTGCACCCCTCAGGTAGGACCTCAGAGACTAGGCTGGGGGATCAAAGTGTGCTGCACATGGCATAGGAGATAATAGGGACAAATAAATACAGCAGTGGGGTGCAAAGGAGGTCCCTAGCTTCTCCCTCCTGAAGCTCCTCTTCTGATCACCTCCCCCTAGAGAAGCCCCTGGCGACCAGGGTGGCCTCTGCTCTCACTGCCCACCCACATGGGGCTCCCATGGGGCCCCAGCAGCTGCTGAGCCAGGGCTGGCAGGGGGCCACCCCTGTAAAAGGAAGAAGCCCTGCTGCTCCCATAGCCAGGCACCTCGGAGATTGCTCAGCTTTCCAGGAGGAGCAAACTGCCCTTGTAAAAGCATAAACCAGTGACTGGCAGTGAAACTTGCTGGAGATAAGGCAGAACTTTAGGGCCAGATAAGCTGACAATGGCATCTGGCCCTCATATATACACGGGTGCAGCACCAGGACCCCGGCTGGGCTCGACAGATAAGAGGGCAGAGCCCAGGGCTTCCTGTGCCAACCACACCCCTGAGGGACAGGGACAGGACCCACAGCGGGGGTGCTGGGCTGGAGAAAGGACCCTTGAACACCAGTGACATTTTCAGTGGCTTCTGCAGGTGGAGGGCTCAGAACCCAGGGGACTTTGTGTGCTTTGTTGGAAAATACCTCAGACAGACTAAAAGCATTCGGGCCCTGCAGCTCCCTGTGGCTGGTCTCCGCTGGCCCCTCTAAAGCAGGTGCCCCCCACCCAGTCGCTGGCGTCTCCCACTTCTGAGCACTGAGGAAAGATGTTGCTCCAGGTCTCTGCAGAACCTCTGGGGAAGAGAGCATCCCTCAGCATCAGGGGCACATTCTGATCCTCGCCCAGGCTGGACCATCTGCTAGGACCTGGGGAGGGTCAGGGTGGGCGTGGCTTTCCTGGATGCGAGCAAGCCAACCTCCAGCCAAAGCTAGAGGTGACAGATGCCACTGAAGGCCGAGATTGTGGGAGCACTTGGCTGGGGTGTGGTGTGTGGTCTGGTGCTGCTGGTCTCCCAGGACCTCTGTGCCCTGGGTTCAAGAAGATTGAGGCTCAGTGCCTGCTGGGCAGCACTGGGCAGGTGCCATGGCCCCGTCTGATTTGAAGTATCACTCAGCGTGTCTCAGGTGCTCTGAACTGTTTGGTCTTACAGCCTGGGAGGATGGTACTCAAATCTCTGTGCCTCGGAACCCAGCTGCACTCCCTGGGGAAGCCGGAGGGTGTAAGGGCTGCCATCCTGTCTGCCCTCCCAGCCCCGAGGCCCTGTGACCTATGCAGGCATGCTTCATCATCCTTCAAAAAAAACCCAAGCCGTTCCTGTGTGGTCAGACAAAAAGGGATCAGGTGTTCTGGAAGTACAAAGTGAAAGTTCTCCCCTGCTCTCACCCAGACCCTCAGAACGTGTTTTCAGGCGAGGTCCACCAAACTCCATGATGTCCCTAGGCTCATGCTCCAGAGAGAGCCACTCTGGGGACACACAGCCCAGTCAGGCACAGGGTCCAGAGAGAGGCACCCTGGGTACACACAGCCCAGTCAGGCACATACTCCAGAGAGAGCCACCCTGTGGACACACAGCCCAGCCAGACACATGGTCCAGGGAGAGCCACCCTGGGGACACATAGCCCAGCCAGGCACATGCTCCAGAGAGAGCCACCCTGCTGGGAACACACAGCCCAGTCAGACACATGGTCCAGAGAGAGCCACCCTGGGGACACATAGCCCAGTCAGGCACATACTCCAGAGAGAGCCACCCTGGGGACACATAGCCCAGCCAGGCACATACTCCAGAGAGAGCCACCCTGGGGACACATAGCCCAGCCAGGCACATGCTCCAGAGAGAGCCACCCTGCTGGGGACACACAGCCCAGTCAGGCACATGGTCCAGAGAGAGCAACCCTGGGGACACACAGCCCAGTCAGGCACATACTCCAGAGAGAGCCACCCTGGGGACACACAGCCCAGTCAGGCACATACTCCAGAGAGAGCCACCCTGGGGACACATAGCCCAGCCAGGCACATGCTCCAGAGAGAGCCACCCTGCTGGGGACACACA
>CAUYPK010096510.1:0-17036 GCA_963574355.1 Loris lydekkerianus
CGGAGATCGCTCCTCAGAGGTCCCTCCTCAGAAGCAGCGTAACAAAATCCAAACTTGGCAAAGAGCCACAGTATACAAAATAATGATAAGAGGCAAAGAGCTGAAATTCATTTTGGCCGGGAGCCGCATGCGGCTCTAGCCACGTGTTTGCCACCCCTGGAGAGGGTAGGGAAAATGGGGAGATGTTGGCCCAAGTTTCAGTTATGCAGAACAAATAAGTCCTGGAGACGTAATGTCCAGCAAAGTGACATGGTTAATAATACTGTACCTTGGGCAGTGCCTGTGGCCCCATATACCGAGGGTGGTGGGTTCAAACCCAGCCCTGGCCGAACTGCAGCAAAAAAATAGCCAGGTGTTATGGCAGGTACCTGTGGTCTCAGCTACTCGGGAGGCTGAGGCAAGAGAATCGCCTAAGCCCAGGAGTTGGAGGTTGCTGTGAGCTGTGTGACGCCACAGCACTCTACTGAAGACCATAAAGTGAGACTCTGTCTCTACAAAATAATAATAATACTGTACCTTATTATTGAAATTTGCTAAGAGAATAGAGCTTGAGTGTTCTCACAGCACACACACACAAAGGTAACTGTGAAATGATGAATGTGTTAGTTAGCTTGGTAATCATTTCGCAATATATTAAGACATCACTTTTTGTCTACCTTAAATATAAAATTTTTTGTCCGTTATACCACGGTAAAGCCAGAAAAAATTTAAATAAATAAAAACATTCATTACTAGACTCAATTATGTTCTATAGCAGATAGAGCAGGGCATTTGGCCTGGACGTTGATGTGAATATATTTGTGCATCTTCCTATTAGGGGGTCTCAACTGTGATACCCACACGGTGGTGAGCGGCTTCCTTCCTATTGTCAAAACAACCAGGTCGTACTGAGAAGGCGGCTGTGTTCTCTTCTCTCATTGCGATAACCTAGAAGAGATTACTTTGTCAAAGACTTTCACTTCCCTTTCTCTGTATCTTTGAAGATGGCTCTGTTCTCCAGGACTTAACTTCACAGGTCCTCTTTTTTTCTCCCCCCTCCCCCTCCCTTCCAGAAATCACCATGGTGGACACGGAGATGCCGTTCTGGCCCACCAACTTTGGGATCAGCTCCGTGGATCTCTCCATGATGGACGACCACCCCCACGCCTTTGACGTCAAACCCTTCACCACCGTTGATTTCTCCAGCATTTCCAGTCCACACTATGAAGACATGCCATTCACAAGGACAGACCCAATGGTTGCTGATTATAAGTATGACCTGAAACTCCAAGATTACCAAAGTATGATGTTTACTTTCACTTTTCAGACTAAGACTGGAAGCAGACTAACCTCTCAATAACCCTGGAATAAATAAAGTTCCAGAGATCAGAATTTTGTAGAGAAGGCATTTGCCATTTATTTATTCCATGAAATATTAAGTATCTACAATATGCAAAAGGAAGGTGGCCCTGGGCCAGTCTTCCCTGTTCCCCTCTCCTCCCTTTCTCCCTTCTTTCTTTTCTTGTTTTCTTCCTCCTTAGGAGCATTTTCTAGAATTATTTCATTGCCAGTTGTTACTCAAGCCAAGAGTCCATCATCCAAGCTTTAAATTCTTTTGGCCCTTTATAAGTTAATAAGTAACAGTTTCAAGTCACCTTATATAACTTATCATCACTAAATTACGATCACTGTAGTCCATTTTTTTTTTCTAATCTGTCATTGGAGATGTTTATACTGAGCTCTATTTTTCAGCACACATTTATATTTTAACACTGTGGCCTATCAATAAAGCTTCATGCCATTAAATGAATTAGCATGCAACATCAGACTCAAGAAAAACTAGAACTGCACGTTTTGAGATAAAATATATTTCTGTGATGCTATTTCCTTGATTTTTATCTCTTGTGGGCTGACATGTTGGTTTTCCAAAGCCACCACGATGTAATTGAACAACCATTACTTGACAATAAGTAAGAACTTCCTGTATTTCTAGTTTCTTTCTTTCTTTCTTTCTTTCTTTTTTTTTTTAGCTAAGTAATACACTTGGTTATATTTATCTGTGTGGTTTTCAGCTAGAGCCTAAAATGGACATTTAATAGGCCTGAACCTAACCAGCAAAAGGTATTGCTTACTTTTCTGCAGGTTCTTCCACCATCTCTCAAAGATTATTTTGCAGACTGCCTCCTTTGACTCAGCACTCGGGGCCAACTGGGCTCTCATTTTTTATGTACGTACAAGCTGGACATACCACAACCTTTTCCCAGCAATGTTCTTTTGCAGGAGTTTTTTAAAAAATACTTCTAAAATGTGACATTTAAATAAAATATATAATTTAATATTGTGAGGAATGCCAACTAACAGGGCATTTTTCTAGAAAAACGACCTTCCTGGTCTCCTATCTGTATGTTGTCTGTCTGTGCTGTGGCAGTGCGGGTGTCAAGGGTTGTAAAGCCACACGCTTAGTTTCCATCACAGGCGAGGCTCGGAGATGTGGTGACTTGCCTGTAATTATAAAGATTACTTTCCTTGCCTTAACCCCACTGTTTTTTCATGATCCATTGTACTTCTACACGGACATAATAAGAATACGGCATGGAGGTGTACTCTGGTGACTTGCCCTGTTGTCTTTAGAGGACTGTTTTTCACGTGATAATTTGCCTCTCGCATTTTTCCAACACATAGGCGCAATCAAAGTGGAGCCTGCGTCCCCACCTTATTATTCTGAAAAGACCCAGCTCTACAAGCCTCATGAAGAGCCCTCCAACTCCCTCATGGCAATCGAATGTCGTGTCTGTGGGGACAAAGCATCGGGGTTCCACTATGGAGTTCATGCTTGTGAAGGATGCAAGGTAAAAAAAACAAACAAAAAAAAAATTCAAAGAATTCAATGAAATTTTCCCCATCGTTCATTTCTGGTTGCAAATACTTTGCAAGGAATTGAGATAAAATGGTCAAACTTTTTTTTTGGCAGAGCCCATCCTTTAATGTAGTCGTTGAAAACTGATTAAAGTAGGATTGCTTTTCCCTACATCTTTTTCTCCAAACTGGTTCTTTGAGACACCAATCTAATTTCACCCTCACGTCTTGCAGTTTTTTTAAAAAAGGTGACTTCTCCAAGGAGTTCTGGCAAGAAAGTGATAAGCCGACGCCAGGACCCAGATTTGCTGGATTCGCCAGTGTTTTTTCCACTATACCATGTCATATTTTACATGTGTCAGGTGTGACACGTTATTTATGTCTGCAATCATTTGATATTTAGAACAGTCCTATATGGTTGCCCTTATTTGGGGCCACGTTTCAGAGGTAGAAAGTATGGATTAGTAAGACTTGCCCAAGGCCATGCCATAGGAAGTGGATTGGATTTAGGTCTAGGCTCGGAGCCTTATGTCGTGTTGACCCCAGAACCAACGTTCTGTGTCTCTTTATTCCGGCATCACTTTGAGCCATGTATTAGGCAAAGGCTAGCAGGTATGACAGTTTCAGAATGGAGATACTGCTTCTCCCTCTTTGTGAAAAACAGTATTTTTGGAAATTCAGACACTTAGTAACAGGTTGCTTAATTACTAAGAAAATAATATTAATCCACTCGTACTTTAATATGCAATCTTTTAAAACAGTTGTAATATAGTCAATGAATAAAATAGTATTTATTACATGCTCCAGGGCACAGAATAAATTATTCATAAATATTTACCTTCTAAAATAAACACTGCCTCTGTTCGACTTTCTATTCGGACTAAAGAAACAGAATAACAGTTAGGAAAGAGTTAGGACATCTGGGTTTTTATCTGGATATTGGGCTACAAGAAGAAACTGATTTTTATTGAATTTTTACTAGGCAGCAGATCTCACTCAGGGTACTTTTGCATGAGATCTATAAAATAAAAGAGTTGAATTGGATGATCCCTGAAGTCCATTCAATTCAGCTGATTACTCTAAATGCATCCTAATACTAAATAGTGAAAAGAGACAATTTGGAAGGCAGCTTTGCCACTCGCTGAAGTCACTAGCCAGTGACAGACATGCTGTGTCCCTCCGATTGGCTACCCATCTCTAAGCTCTTTAATTTCAAAATGACTCCTTGAAATGCTTCCTAGCAAGAGATGCTTTCATTTAAAACACTAAAACCCATTTATTCTGTGATTAAAACCAAACTAAAAAAAAAAAAAATTGTGATCTTGTTATGAAATCATTATATATAATTATCTAAGATCTTGATGAGTAGTAAGAACATGTCATATTTTTGAGTTAGATTTATACTTGTTTAAGTTTTTGCTAAATTCTGGGCCATATGTAACTGAAGAAATCATTTGGTTTTGATCATGTTGATCACTTACACTAACAAATAAATAAAAGCAACATAATTGGTTAAATTTCCAAGCAAGAGTAACTTGCTGGTTACTGTTTTATATTATCTGGCAAAGTACTTACAAAACTAGAACCTTTAAATTGTTCCACCATAAACCTATTAGTCACATGTTTGTGGAGAGCCAAGATTACTGAGAATAGCTGAAAATGGGAAAACATAAACATTGTCAGTAGTTGGTTACAGCAATAAATCTAAGTTCTGAAGGCACCAAAACTAAAAAAATAGAAGCAAGCAAAGAAGGAAAAGAGAAGAGAGAAGAGAAAGAAAGAAATCCAAGAGCCTGCAAGTTAGGACTGGGAAGGGGAAAAGGCAGAGATGGAGAATAAACATTTAATAAAACCTGAAAAATACAGGGGAGTCCTTCACCTGCCACAGATTTAAAAAAAAAAAAAAAAGGAAAGGAAGGAAGGAAGGAAGGAAGGAGAGAGAGAGGAAGAAAGAGAAGGGAAGGAAGGAAGGAAGGAAGGAAGGAAGGAAGGAAGGAAGGACGGAAGGAAGGAAGGAAGGAAGGGCGGTGCCTGTGGCTCAAAGGAGCAGGGCGCCAGCCCCATAGGCTGGAGGTGCCAGGTTCAAACCCAGCCTCGGCCAAAAAACTGCAAAAAACAAAAAACAAAACAAACAAAAAAAAACAACAGAAGAAACTAATAGCATTGTATACCAACCTGCAATAATTCACAAACCATCCAAAGTGTGGATTACAAAATTCCTAGACTAAAATACAAAGAAAATTATGCTCACCTGGGAAGGGAAAACGGACATCTGGATAAAGATGAGAATCAGGAAAATGCAACAATGTCATCTGGCTTCTCCAAATGTAAGTCAGCAGTTCTCAAAGTGCGGTCTAAAACATTCTCAAGGCATCCACGAAGGTGAAACTATTTTCATCATAATAATAAATTGTTACTTACTGTTCTCACTCTCATTCTCGTAAGTGTGGTGTCCTGGACGCTATGTGACGTGGGCTGATGACATAGTTCTAGTGGCTGATGAAATGTTTGCTTATATGTTCTTGTGCATAATAATGTCTCAGTTTTAATTTCAGTATGATATATGTCACATAAACAAAAGACCTTTGAAGTCTTTTGTAATTTTTAAGAGAGGGAAGGGGTCCTGAGACCAAAAGGTATGAGTACCACTGTTATATAAGATAGGGTGTCTGAGGGAATAGTTACTCTTTGCTACTTTGGAACTCAACAAAGTTGTTGCCACATTCTGAGGACAGCTGTGGCTTTCAGTAATCAATGATGTCTCCCCCTCAACTCATCACCAGGAATGCATGCAAAGCCAGGAAAATGAAATCAGCAACTCATCTGTCTTTGTTTTCTGAAAGGTGCTCTGGTAGTTTAACATTGCCATTTCAGTAGAATGTGAATTATACCCATAATTAAAATGTAGTTGACCACAAAGCTATGGACTAACTTACAGATTGAAAAGAATTGTTGTGTCGCATAAGACAACTGTTGGTAGGTCTCCTTAAACCGTTTTATAGTGCAAGTGGAAAAGGTTTATTTTAGTGATTCTTGTCAAAATTCAGTCAAACAGATGGGAATGAATAGATTGGGTTTGGAGTCAGGTGAAATGGTGACAGATTCTTGGGTGTGTTAATATTGCAAACTTACATAAAATAAAACCTTTACCTACTGAAAGACAGGTGTATATGCTTTAGAGCTTGCACAGCTATCATTTGGATATTGCCTATAAATTGGACATTTTTTCTTTAGTAGGTCTCATCCTGTTCTTGCATCTTTAGCGAAAGATCATGTTAGAACAGTAAGATACAAGTAAATACAATCCACCACGCAATATGGTGTAATCGACCTTCTCTCTTCCCACCTGCCAGTGGTCACTCCCTGACGCTGGGTGAGATCACTTCATGGGGAAGCAGACTGAAGGTTCAACATGGGGCTTTTCATCTTGCTGTAAAATTAACAATGCCATTCTTAGGTATCATCCATCCCCCCTGAAGTTTTGTTATAAGTAAAGCTAGTGAGAAGAGGCTGGAGAAAATTTTTAAATGATACCAAAACAAAACAAAAGTAGGAGTTACTTTCTCACAGAGAAATGTGAAGACTTTAGAATAAATATATACACAAAACAATTTTTGGAAATGGTGACAGATGCATCCTCATCACGCCAGTTAAACTTCGTGATCATCAGAAGAGTACGTTATTTCAAATGCATGATTTTAGAAACTCTGAAAGAATAAAGAAGGTAGTTAAAGAGTGTTTTTTTTTTTTTTTTTTTTTAATCAATAATATGAAGACACTTGGGAGAAGCTGGCTTTGTTCTTCAAATCAAACATTATTTTACAGAAAAAGACTCAGTAATAGCCTTAAGTCTTCTCTCTAGTCTCTGAGTCAAATAACAAGAAAACAATTGGTTATCATGAATTCAGTGTAAAAAAAAAAAAAATACAAAAGCAAGTTTCTGGGTATTTTCTGGGTCTTGTATATGTTCAGTTCAAGATTTTGTGTACATAAATGATACTCAGAATGATTGATCTTTAACATTGAAAAAGCTAGAATCATCACAAAAAGAACATGATACACACGTGAAAGGCATCAGATGAGTCAAGTAAACATTCACATTATAAAGTTAAACATAAACAACATAATTCTCATGTGAAAAAACCGTCCTCCTTAGCAGGTGGAGTAACTGAGGCTCCATGGCCCATCCACTTGTCAGCTCGCCAAGGGCCATTTTCAGTCACAAATACTAGTTTTAAAAAGTGAAGATGAGAGAAGTCAAGAAATATTATAAAATACATATGACCCTATTGGTAAAAATCAGAATTTCTCACCAACATTTATCAGTGAGAACAGTCCATCACATTAGCCTTCTGTTAATCAGCAAACAAGAAAAAACACTTTTTTAATATGTAAAAATACTTTTTAATATGTAAAGAAACTTTTGAGAATCAAAGAGCCTTCAACTTGCAGCTGAATCTATATAGAGCATCTTCCTTTGAGATATTGTCGATCTCACAAGAGGTAAGGAAAGCTCTCCCAAATAATATCAGGGAAACAAAACAAAACAAACCAAGGAATCCCAGGCCCCCTTCTGTGAACTGCAGGCACATTTAGCAGGGCAGAGTTTTCCTCATCAGGAGAGGCACTGAGGTTCCCTAAAGACAGATCCCAGTCACATTTTCTGAATCATCAGTGAGGAGCTGAGTTGAGGGCTTCAGAATTAAGACAGGATTCTCAAGGGAGACTGAAACACTGATGGAAATTTCGTTACCCCTAACAGGGAAAGCAGATACATATTGGGATTGGCTGATACAGAATATAGAACAGCTGTGTCTGAATTATTTAAAGAAAGCACAGGATCACAGCAGTGAGCAAACAGCAGTAGATTGTCAGGAATGACTGGGAAGCTTTGAAAATAAGTCTTGTGATCTTCTAAAAGTTAAAAAATACTATGATTGAAATAAAAATTCAACATAGAAGAAAAGATTACTGAACAGAAAGAAGTATGCAAAAAAAAAATAATAAATTGCTGAGAATGAGGCCAAGAATATCTTAAAGAATATGTCCTATCCAGCATCTTCTGGGATTTGAAGGTTCTTTTAGTTCTTGAAGGGTTGGCAGGATGTCTGAGTAGGGGGAGGTATGTTGTCTTTCATGCAGAATGGTTGAATGTCTTTGAATGTCTTCCATGCAGAATGGTTCTCAGTAATGAACTTTGGTGGAAAAAGGTTTGCTTTTACTTGGCCAGTGTAATTATATATTTTGTGTGTTATTGGTCTGCTCTTCTGATTTTTACTTTTGTAATCAATATTAGCAAGTAATTAGTGAGAAGAGAATGGAGAATATAAAAGAGAAGTTCAGAAACGTGAAGGCTGGCATAAGAACATCTAATACTGGGAAGAAATAGAGTGTAAAAAAGCAACCAAAGAGAAAAGAAGGACAACCTTAGAGAGCAGCTGATAAGAGCCTCTCAACAGCAGAACAGAAGCTCAAAGACAATGGAACGCAAAGTATTAGGAGAAAATAACCCAGGACCCAATTACGGCCGAGAATGAGAAGTAAATGGAAACATTCACATGTTAAAAGGAAAAGCAAGACGGTGAAAAAGTACATTTCAAGGATACTAAGCCACAGAGAGAAAAGATCTGTAATAGATAACAGATTAACATCTAGAAAATTCCATTTAATAACATATATGTTTAAAAAATATATATTTATATTGGGTGGCACCTGTGGCTCAAGGAGTAGGGCGCCGGCCCCATATACTGGAGGTTGTGGGTTCAAGCCCGGCCCTGGCCAAGAACTGCAAAAATAAAACAAAACAAACAATAATTCAATTCAATTTAAGGCCCATTGCCTATAATCTTAGCCCTCTGGGAGGCTGAGGTGGGTGGATTGCTTGAGCTCAGAGATTTGAAACCAGCCTGAGCAAGAGCGAGACCCCGTCTCTACTAAAAATAGAAAAAAAAAAAAATTAGCCATATTGTGGTGGGCACCTGTAGTGCCAGCTATGTGGGAGACTGAGGCAGGAGGGTCTCTTAAGCCCAGGAATTGGAAGCTGCTGGGAGCAATGATGCCACAGCACGCTACCCAGGGTGACAGAGTGACACTGTGTCTCAAGAAAGATAATGAATGAATGAAAATTCAATTTAAAGAAAATGCAATTAGAAACTGGGAAGTAAGGGACCTACAAGTTGAAATCATATTGTATTTTGCTCATACTGGATTGTCAAAAGTTTAAATCTGACAGCACCAGGTGTAGGAGAGGCTAGAACATTCTTCGCTGCTTGTGAGAGTAGAAACTAATAACAACCACTTTGGAAAATGAGCTGCGATTTTCTTTTAAAATGTAGCATTCATATAGCATACAATCCAGAAACTCTACTCCTAGGTAACTCTCACACACGTGCATGGTAAAATATTTGCAAGAATATTTACAGAAGCGCTGCTCATCAGAGCAAAAAATCAGCAGCAATTCAAACATCCATCAACAGGCCAATAGATTAATAAACTGTAGTTCACTCCTAAAATGCAATATTGTGTAATTTTAAAAATTAATAAATCAGAGCTTCTCACTAAAAAGTGGATAAATCATAGAAACCTAATCCCAAATGATTTAAAAAAAAAAAAAAAAAAGAGTAGCTCCCAAAACTACATATAGTATACCACTTGATAAAACCTTAAAACAACTGTAAAGCTAAATAATACATTGTTTAGTTATACATACTAAGTGGTACAAACAGTTTGTTCCTAAAGGGTAAGGAAATGATAAACACAAAATTGGGAGTACTGACGACTTTGTCAAGGTCATGGGGCTTGTTGTGTCTCAGTCACGGTTTAAAATCACAGTCACTGATAAAAGTCGGCTGGACACGGCGGCTCACACCTGTATTCCTAGCACTCTGGGAGGCCAAAGTAGGTGGATTGCTTGAGCTCGTGAGTTTGAAACCATGAGCAAGAGTGAGACCCTGTCTCACTTAAAATAGAAAAATGAGCTGGGTGTAGTGTTACATGCTTATATTCCTAGTTGCTCAGAAGGCTAAGGCAGGAAAATCACTTCAACCCAAGAGTCTGAGGTTGCTGTGAGCTATGAGGCCACCTCACTCTACCTAGGGTGACAGAGTCAGACTCTGTCTCAAAAAAATCAAATCATAAACTGTGAAATATGTGCTTTCTCACTTTATAGATGGAAAGGGGGGAGAGGCCCAGAAGGAAAGTTAAGTGACACATATATTCATCCAACAGGTTTTCATGGAGCACTGCCAGCAGGTGGTTGGGTTACATCCAGGGGTATAAGAGACAATCCCCCCCCCCCCCCGTGGAGCTCACAATTCTAACTGAAAAGTGAAGGGCGGGGTGGGAGGGGAACAAACACTTAAAGATAATAAGTAAATTTTGGTAATATGTTAGAAAGTCGTGGTGCTATTGGAACCGTGAAAAACTATAGCACAGTAAAGCAGATGAAAAGTTCCAGAAGAAAGGTGGGAGGGAAGAACAGGCCCGGTACTAAAGAGGGTGGTAAGCCTCACGGAGAAGGTGTGATGTGAGCAAAACGTGGAGGCAGCGAGGGCAACGTGGGCAAGTTTATGTTAGAGAAAGAGCTTCCCACACCAGAGGAAGAGGTCGAGAGTGACTTTAAGGACTTCGGCTTGATGAACTGGAAGGACGGAGCTGCATCAGCTGAGATGGGCAAGCTGCAAGGGGAGTGAGTTAGCAGGGGAAGGTCAAGCCTCCGTCGGGGACATGCTGGCTTAGGCCTGGCTCGTCTCCAAGTGAAAAATGTCGAGTCAGCAGTAGAACATACTAGAGTTCAAGATAGAAATCTGGAGAAAGTCAAAAATGCATGTCAGTGGCAGAACCAGCACTAATTCAGTGTTTTTTGTACCAGACAGGGCCAGATAAATTTGAAAGAATTAACTGTCGAGTTTCGTGGAGAGGAATGCAATGGAAATGAGTTAAGAATCTGGGGAACCCCATGAGGAACCCCCAAAATGGAGTTGGAAAATATTTCTGAGTAGACTTTGTTTCCATTTCTTTCTAAAAGATACAAGCATAGCAGGATAGGCAGTAATCCTCAGATTGGCATAAGCGACATAGCTGTAGAATTTCTGGGGATTGATCTGTTATTTCTCATGTTATTTCCTATTATCTCTTTCGGTCTGTAAGCTGCCAAGATGATGAGGCACTCCTTCAACTGTATAAATAAATGAAACGAATTCTACAGGAAATTATGCAACATCGAGAATTCCAAAAAAAATTATCCACATGTGGAGTTTTACTGGCCCTGGGCGTGTTTTAGAGTGAAGTGATTATAACTTTGCCAGACTGCTTAGCACAGTTATAAAGACCGGGGCATGCCGTCGGAATGATTTGCGGGGAGAGACTGAACCGATTACATGGTGGTGTATTTGCATTACATTAAATCCAGAGCACTTCTTAGAGTGCTTGGCTGAAAACCAAGTGCAGAGCCAAGATACAATGACATCAGCTGGATGTGGTCCGTAAGTGTCTAAGAGCTGAAAAAAGGACCTGGTGATCCTCTAGCTCTTTATTTTGTAGCAAAGAAAATTGAGTTCCAGAGAGGTTAAGTGACTTGTCTGAAGTCACCAGGGACAAACTCTGTCAAGAACCCTCCCTCCCCAGGCCAGTACACCTTTGGCCATAGGTTGCTGCTCCCATGGATGGCAAAGATTTAATAATTCCTTCATTTTTTTCTGTATCCCTTTGCAGGGTTTCTTCCGGAGGACAATCAGATTGAAGCTTATCTATGATAGGTGTGATCTGAACTGTCGGATCCATAAAAAAAGTAGAAATAAATGTCAGTACTGTCGGTTTCAGAAATGCCTTGCAGTGGGGATGTCTCATAACGGTAAGTGAACACAGATAATCGTGTACCTTGTTATTCTCCTAATAGTGTCATTGGGCAAGAGGGCCATGGCTGAAAACGTGTCTGGTTTTTCCACAAAATGCCAGAATTCAGAATATTACAGGCTGATAAAACATTTCTCATTTAGATTAGTGTCTGTAAGCCTTTAGTTTGGAATCCATCTTCTTGTGGTTGGGCATTTCCCATGAAGGGGGAAGAGACTTGAAAATCCAGATGATGGGGCAGTGCCTGTGGCTCAAAGGAGTAGGGTGCAGGCCCCATATACCGGAGGTGGTGGGCTCAAACCCAGCCCTGGCCAAAACTGCCCCCCCCCCCAAAAAAAAAGAAAAAGAAAATCAGATAATGGAAGAAACTGTAGTGTTTTAAAATAAAAGTAATGATAATCGTGATCAGTTTTTTTTGCTGCTTTAATAGCACTAAAAACAGAATTATATTGGCTGGCTCCTGTGGCTCAAAGGAGTAGGGCGCCAGCCCCATATGCTAGAGGTGGCAGGTTCAAACCCAGCCCCACCCGAAAACTGCAAAAAAAAAAAAAAAAAAAACCAAAACAATTGTATTTTACTTATTTGTACCAGTAGTTTCTTTCTACTTTAAATGTAAGAAAATTCTGAGGATTTCTCGGTATGAAACTTTTAAGGGACATATAAGAATTTAGATTTAATTTTTTTTTTTTTTTTTTTTGCTATTTACTATTTTTTGTTATTCACTATGCAAAGACGAGTGTAACACTGCTGTCGGGAGGAAAAAGAAAATATTTTAAACTGCCTCAAAACTTCAATGTCAAAAATATAATAAGAGAATAGAACTTTCTACTTTTTTTAACCTGTATCTAAAAACAGGCTAGTGTAAAGGCACAGTGGATAAGTTTAACATCACCTTGTATCTTTATGTTAACACTGTGGCATGTTTTTAGCTACTCTCAGTAATGACTGTTAATTTGCTATCTGTCATTCCTACGATTTGGATATGCCACAGCTGAATCATTTACCTGTTGTTCGACACTTAGGTTCTTTATTATTTTTCACTATTATAAATAGCATTTCAGTGAAAATAAATAAAAGCAAGCTTAAGGGAAGTAATATAGAGAAGACCCAAGGAGACCTATGTTTTCTTGAACGATAGAACTAACTTGTAAAATCAGGGATGATTGGAAGAAATAATTCCTCATCACCATTTGGTTCTAACTGGTTGACTGGCTCGTAAAACAATTTAGAGATAGAATTTGATAGTATTTTGTTTGCTCAATATTAGTCGGTTCTTTCAATAGGCCCAAGAAACAAAAAATGCCTAAGCAATCAAACTAAATCTGAGTTTCATTTCATTCAGTACCTTATTTTTTCTTTCTTTTGCTTTCATCTCTCTCAAAACCAGTCTGGAAAAGGGATTATCATTGAACTCAACCTTTATCTATATGGACTTGAAAGCATCTGAGATCATTTAATTTCTGTTCTACAGGCAGATGTTTGTTTTTCCCAGTGGAAACCATCCAGATATTTGGGAATCTTTAAGTTAGTGATACCCTACCCTTTAAAAACGTTCACAGAATTATATTCGTATCATTCCTTTTACAAAAAAGGCAAGAATGCGTCTTGAGTAGAGCTGTCCACAATACTGAACAGGATGGAAACTCGTCCAACTTTTCTCAACAATTGACTACGCATGCTGGATAGCTGTTCACAGCTGCAGTCATGGGTTACAAAACAATTTGCTGGTTTAATTCCATCAGTTTCCTTTTTATTTCAGACCCCATAAAACATAAGGGCAAGTTTTCAAGTCAAGGGTTATATTTTAGGTGATGCAATCACGTTGCAATAAACTTATTTCATGTTTATGAAGAAATCATTGACTTGGAGATGACTGTCCCCGAGACGGCCTAGGAAAGTGCACCAGTTCCACTTTTAACACTATTTTTTGTCTATTAAAATAATTGTTACTTCACACATTCATGTAAAATATAATTCCTGTGACTTCACAGGCACTCCACATGTTGGCGTATTTCCTGTTGCTTACAGGCACTCTACACATTCACATAAAATAAATCTCTTTTATTGCTTATTTCCCATTGTTTATACACAAACATAACTGAAAGCCCAACCTATGTGATATGGATGGTAAAATTTTCTTCTTCCAGAAAAGTCGAAGAAAGCTATCATAAACTTGATAATAAGGTCATCTTTTGACTTCACTTAACAATGAACTTATTCTATTTAGGGAGGGGGCAGTCTCGACAGGGAGTGTTCAGTTAAGCAAAGGCAAGGACTTAAATGTTATGATGTCAGAAACGTACCCAGTTCACACCTAAATGATTTCATACATGACAAGAAAATCCCTTCTGAAGGGTTTTTATGGGAATTTGCGGCACAAAAGAGAAAACATCAAACTCAACAACTGGGTTATCGTTTTGCCTGTTACCCTGATGGAGAAACATTTCTAAATACAAAGTGTTCTAGGACATTGTAGTTATTACTTGAAATGCATTGCCTTGGCCCAGGTGAAGCCAGCAGGGGCAAGGTTTTCATTCCCATAGAATGCCAGTTTGTCAAAAGAGGCTTCTGGTGTTTTACCCAAATCAGCACCCAGCCATGTCCAGTGTCAAGAAGCCATGAGCATCCCCCAAGTAAACTGACTCCATTCCCTGCTACTTTCGTGTCTGCTCTTTGGTCTCCGTGTAGGCCAGTTGATGTAGTAAGCTTCTCCTTTGCCACACGCTTACAGCTTTGGAGGAGGCTTCCAGAGTAACCATCCAGGAGCCCTAACAGCTCTAAAGGATATTGTTGGACAATAGCTGAACTCAAACAATCACGATGCCCTTTCAACTTTGAAAGTTCTGATTCCATATAATCAAACAACCTCAGTCACCGAATTTCTCACTTTTCAACCAACTGTTCTGTGCCTCTTAGACAATGTTAGTCTTCCCAAATATGTATGCATCTGACGCGTCCTCTGAATTTAAAAGCTTTCATATATGTGTTTTGGTGCCATAAAAATATTATCTATACACCTGTATCAGATCTATATGTTCTGATCAGTTGCCCAGCAATTTAGGGCAGTTAGTTTGATGATTGTGTAGTGATGTCATTCCAGGGTCCAAATCTGAAGCAGCCTGGACTGGAGCAAGTAGAAATGGTTTATTAGGACATGTGTAGTGAAAGCTCTTTGGATGGAACTTTCATCTTGATTGTGACACACAGCTAAACATTACAGAAGACCGTAGTTTCAGAATTCTCCCAGTTGAGAGACAGTCATTTTCTTAAATACCCACTCTCAGCACTGGGTAGAAAAGTGCCCAGGCGTTGGATTGACTGGTATGTTTTAAAAACACATTTTTGTTTTTCTATAAGTAATGAAGATAAACACAAGTTTCAATTCTGGTGGTCATTGAACAGTCCATCATTTCTAGACCAGGGGTTAATCCTCCTGATTGCTCAGAAATCGTCCTGAGTCATCTCAAATACACTGTCTAGACATCACCTTTAGAGGAAAGCTCAAAGTGAAAATAAAGCAGAAAGACAGACCCACTTCCTAGGCCGCCAGCGGTGCATGTAACTTACTGAGTGACTGTTGCACCGGCCGCTGTTTGTTAATAAAGCTCTTGTCTGCCCAATCTTGATAAAAATACTTCTGTGGATAATATTGGTTTTTCAGTCAAATGGGCACTTGCACACATTTTTATAGTTTTTTGAAGTAGCAATTTTGATCTTAAGTCCTGTTATCAAGTCCTTGATGTTAATCTTGTTTTTAAAATATGTCCTCTATAGTTTTAATAAAATCATTTAGGTGTTAAACATTTTGACTAGTAAATGTTTCCTATTCAGAGCTGCTTTTTATAAATGAACTAAATAATAAAATAATGAGTTTAGGCTAAGGGCATTTTTTTTAACGTAAATTTTTTTTATTTTTTTAAGAGATGAGATCTCCTGTGTTGCCCAGGCTGGGCTCGAACTCCTGCGCTCACATGATCCTCCCATGTCTGCCTTTTAGTAGTTGGGACTACAGGCCTGCACCACTGCACCCAGCATAAGCGCATTTTAAAAACTAAGCTAAAGTAGAGAAGATTTGACTCGTTTATAAGTCATTCAGTTAGGTTTTTCCTATATAACATTGAGATTTGACAAACATTGTATTTGTTATAAATTTTAAAACTAATGTAACCTTCCCTTTGGTGATTAGAATATCCTATGATACAAATTATAGGGGTATTTTATTTAAAAAATGCTAACAACTTTAAAAATAATTTCTCTGCCAATCCTGGTGGCTCACGCCTGTAATCCTAGCACTCTGGGAGACCGAGGCAGTTAGGATGCCTAACCTCAGGAGTTTGAGACAAGCCTGAGCAAGAGACCACGTCTCTACTAAAAATAGAAAAACTAGCCATGAGTAGTGGTGGGCGCCTGTAGTCCCAGCTACTCTGGAGGCTGAGGCAAGAGGATCACTTGAGCCCAAGAGTTTGAGGTTGCTGTGAGCTGTGATGCCACAACACTCTACCCAGGGTGACAGAGTGAGACTCTGTCTTAAAAAAATATTTTTTCCCCCCAGTGGTCTCAGTGGCTTCATAGAAATGCAGAAAAATAGTTCCACCAATTTTGCGGCACTCAGCATTTTTAAGGTCGTTTGGGCTTCCGCTTGAATACATTGGGCCTCTGTTGATTGTGTCTTTAACACCCAAGGCCCACTTCAAATGCCGTCTCTTCCATAAGGCTTTTCTGACTCACTGCTCTTTATGTGTGTTTTATACCTTCCTGTGACGTCGGCATCACAGTCTACGCCTTAGAAAGCAAGGGAGTGATCACGTCTATATCGCCAATATGCAAACTACTAACGCCAGTGAAAAGGATAAATCAGAGGGGGGAAAGACTAGAATCAGGGCAATCCATCAGAAGACTGATGCCGTATTAGGAACTAAGACATCAAGAAGGGTGAGAAGGAAGGACATTGAGAGAAATATCAGAGCAGTGATCAATGAATAAAATGTCTGAGGGAAGAGGGTTGTCAAGGGATTGATCAGGGTATCTAGTCTGGGTGATAGAATGAATTAGCCAAAGAAAAGAGTCGGTGTGGGGGAGAAAATCTAAAATCTAGTTTTATGTTTTGTTTGAGGTGTTTATGAGATATCTGGAACCCACGTACAAAGGAAGAAGTGAAAACAAGGATCCAAATTTCAGGAAAGGGAGAGCAGGAGTCATTAGCACCTAGCGTGAGTCAGAGAGAAAATCAAACGAGGAACAGCAGGGTATGAGCCAAGGATTTTTTTTTCTTTCCGTTCTTTCTTGGGGGGGGGGGGCGGCCCCCCGGGCCCGGCCGGGGGGGGTTGGGGGGGGGGGGGGGGGGGCGG